>JAUJYZ010001257.1:157500-272261 GCA_033675265.1 Actinostola sp. cb2023 | reverse complement strand
TTATTACTGGTGCATAACATATATACCACACTGTCAAGTGAATAGTGCTTTTCATGTGCTGTGATTGGTTAATCAACTAGGGAATTATACATTATATATATTGGGCTGCCTATTCACTTGTGTGGTTAATAAATTATACCTAAAACAATAAATTTATTATTCCCTCCAGTGTCAGTGATTAGTGGTACAGGTACATGTACCTAGCTAGTACCTCTACGCTCGAATACTCGCAGCTTGGTAAATGAGCAATAAGTTTATTAAAAAAAAAATTCTTGAATAGCAAATATATACAATATTTTGAAAAACTCAAGCTTAAATAAATACAATAATATTATTTACAATAATCTTATGTAAAGTTTATGTAAATATCCACCAGCTACTTCACCTACACTTCGGGGGAATTGCACATTTTTTTGAATAAATAATACATGTACATGTACACATGTATTATAATATTTCATTGTTCTGCATTATGAAACACTTACAGCAAGACACCAGTGCATTTCAGATGGTAAATGGCGGGGGGATGGGTATAAACAGCTTTTCCAAAGAATAAATGTTCATCTGTGTAATGAAATAAAAATGAAGCTACCGAGTACCAATGTAGTAAATGAATATGGGTTATCAACTTGCCATATATGCGAGTAAATGTATATACTGTAATCATTCATAATTTTGTTGCATTTTTACTCCCGAGCCTTAAATATTTTTAACCAGAATGTCATAATCCAAGTTCATTTGTTGCAGTCTGAGTACCATAGTTAATTCATTATATTAAGTACATTATTTTCAAGTTGATATATTACTATTTCCTGCTGTCTATCACCTATATTCCATATATAGTAAGACAATAATATTACAAACATGTACATGTACTTACTTTTCTTGTCCACCGTTTCACCTTGTTATAGCCCTTTCTAGTGAGTTGAGTGAAGAAGTGAGTGTTTAGAAACTGCAATTTAAGAGGTTATCCTCAGTCAATTAATAATAATAATAAATAATAATTACATGTAATTAGTATGCAAATTTATACCCACATTTAGCAATAAAGATAAAGCTTAAAGTGCTCCTAACCCCCTTTACAATTGTATTAAACATTGAATGTTCATGAACTGATCAGCTATAGGGTTAAGTGTTTTTTCATTTGAGCTTCGCATTTAGGAGTTATAGTTGTTTGAAATCTCGATATTTTAATTCGATGACGTCACCCCGGGCTTTTTACCTAACTTATTTCATTGTTTTCAGTAGATCTCTTCCCCGATATGGGGGAAAATTTTATATGAAATCATTTATATAGTTTGTAAAAATATTTTACAAGTTCAAAAATGTTAATAATTTGCACAAGGGCGTTTTTGTATAATAAATGAAGCCCGGGGTGACGTCATCTGATTTGCATATCCAGATTTCAAACCTCCATAACTCCTAAATGCAAGGTTCAAACAAAGAAAAAACTTAATCCTATAGCTGATCAGTTCATGTACATTCAATTTTTAATACAATTGTAAAAGGGGTTAAGAGCACTTTAAGATAGCCAATTACATTCAGTTTATCATTTCAGTCTATTTCAATTAATTCAATTCATTAGATAAAATCAATAATTCATATATAATTATTATACACCTTACTCAAATGTTTTGTTTCATTAATTAGTTATACTTAAACATACTTACTTAAACAGCAATTTGTATGAATTAAGTGTCGTAAATCTTCTTTGATGATAAATATAGTAGTAACATATTCACTTCTAAGGATTTAATATGAAGCATTGTATTTGATATTGGGCTAGGCTAGGGAAATTGTGACATAAAATTAAAGTTACAACCTAAGATGTTAAATTACATTGAAAGAGCTAACACACATGATAATACATGTTGCATTAATTAGTAACATATTAAAGGAGAAACATCAAACGTGTATTTCCAAAACGTAAATATTATTAAGCAACTGAAGTTCCAAGTATGCGTTAATTACCTGTGTTGGATGTAAAATACATTATCAGTGTAACACTGCATGTGTACGTTATAGCAATTAGTGCGAATTTCATTGGCACAAAAAAATCAAAGACCTACATTGTCATTCAACTTTTCAGGTTGGATAAGGGTATCTATGTCCTGTTGGTATAGGTTACTGTTACCAATAGTACACACAGGTACTTGTATAAGGGTATCTAAGTTCTGTTGGTATAGGTTACTGTTACACAGGTACTTGTACATGTACATGCAAATCACTCTTGTGTATATTTGTATTACTACCTAATGTACAAAGATAAATTATACACTGTAAATCTGTATAATTTTATATTTACAATCAAATCTTACCTTAACCTCTTGTTTACCTTTATCAACCAGGATGTAAAAAAGAAGATATGCCTCTTGGTCACGGCTGTTTCAAACGCACCAAAAGTGGACATTAGGTTCTAGGCTCCTCGGCGCGCGCTTTGCACGGTCAATTATCACCAAGACGAGGCTTCGGGTTTGCAGATTTCGAGCTAGGATGTGTGGTTCAAACTGGTGTCAAAATAGTATTTTTTTGTCCTTTTGTATTGTTGATTACCTCGTGGACTTCTCCGATATGTTAAAACGTGTCATAGAAGGATGACTACAAACTTGAAACAGGATTTTAGTCGAAGGAATTGCAATTAATTTGGCATTTTGGAGGACACACTTGTGAGAGACAAAATGGCCGTTGTGGAAAACACGCTTTTTGGTACTCGAAAAGCAGCGGCGGTTTTTTTTCAAGTTTGGAAGTTTTCAGGACATCAGGTGAGCCTTAAATGTATGTCAAACTTACTTGTTATCTAAATTATGTATGAATTTTGTTACTAACTATTTTTTTATGAACATTAATTATATTAACATTTGGGTTGGTAATTCGAAGTCTGATCAAAATACTTCGCAAATGTCAATTTCGTGTTGCTTGATTTCCCGCCGATTTCACATTTTGGCACGCGCACATATGCACATGAATAGATAGATGAAAGAAAGAGCTCACTTGTGTAATTGGAATGTTAAAGAGGGGTAGTCTGATTGCATTATTAAAATGTTTAGCTTTGACCATTGGCGATCCAGTTCTCTGGAGCCTGATGTTGTCATTAATAATTCCCTGAAGTGTTCTTGATGGCTTGAGGCCTCTTTCTGACAAAGGTATACAAAGTTTAGATTGGCTGATTGTACACCAAAGGCAACAATGACGACCTGAGAAAAGAAAACAAGAAATTAAAACAAAGTTATAGTTCATACATGTAACTTATGTCCAGCTGTCTGGTGAATTTTGTTTTAACCAATCACAAGGCATTAACATTTTTGTGGCCAGCCCTCTTTCGGATGTACTAATTTTCTCAAATATTTCCTGTTCTCATGACCAGCCTAGTCGCCATTTGTTGGAATGCGCGCGTTATATCATACCTATGTTATAATTCCATTTAGACTTGCAAATACTAAAACCATGAAAAAGTGCTAACTTTAATTAGCACTAAATAGTGTAATGTCTTTTGTATTCTATTGTTTCATTGGTGCTATTTATGCATCAGTCAATTGAAATCCTGGCCCCCCGACCCTCGGGGCATAGCCGGGATTCAACCCTCATTTAATAATAATAATAATAATAAATATTTATAAAGCGCTCATAGCGAAAGTTCTGAGCGCTGAATACAAAGATATATAAAAAAATAAATATAAAAAAAAAAATAAATAAATATGTATATAATAAAAATTGCATACCATGCAATGGCCCTGCGGGGCGGAGAAATTAACAAAATATCCGTCTATACTGTTCATTGAGTGGTGATTTAATAGCAGTACATGTATACACCGAATCGAAATATGGCGATCAATTTGAATAACTATTGTTCTGAACTGCAACCTCTCATTCATGTGAAAACGCTTTTGTGTTTCCACGTGAACACGAGGTTGGTCAGTCCAGAACAATAGTTATTCATATTGGTCGCCATATTTCGATTCGGTGTATATCGTCACCGGAAGCGGGGAAAAAAGTAGGAATTTATACACGGCTTTTAACAGATTACTTGTCCCCGGGAGCGGGTTTTTTAACACTGGCTAAATGTTAAATGTCCCGGGGGTCAGGGGGCAGGGGTTTCAATTGACTGCTGCATTAGCACTAACTAGTTTGTACTGTTTCACGGTTTTAGTGTTTGCACTCTACTTTACATTTAGTTGACTGCCAGGGCCGGCATTTTGTCCACACATGCTTTGCGCACTGCTTTCACTGGGCAGCTGGTTATATTTGTAACTTTGCTACTGCTATTGTTTGTAACTGTGATAGGAAACATTATTTTGCATACATACTTGTTGTTACCACTTGCACCAGAAAGGCCATATAGTGCACATAAAGATGCATAGTCACCAAAAACAAATAATTGTAGTTCCCATGTCCTGTTTCAACAAGTACATTTGGGATTATAATTAATGGTTTTGAGCTGTAACAATTTCACAAATTTAGCACATACAGTATGTATAAAGTATTTTACCATGTACATTTACAGTACATAAGTAAGCAATGTTGTTGACTATCACAATTCAGTATCAAACCAATCCAAACATTTTAACTCTTTTTTTATACAATACCTCCATTCTCAATCTGCAGATTGTCTAAGTCATCCTTGTAATGGTCCAGGGAAAGCTTGACATTATGAGGAGAATCTTGTGCCTCGAATGCTGAAAACACAACTGTGTTCTTTGTTGAGTTTGGCTTTAGTAAATTTGCAATCTCAAATGCCATCTTGAAACTACCTTCGCCTTTATCTCCTCCAAATTTCAACCATATTTCGTCTGATGGAACTAAACCACTGTGCCAAGTCAACTGATAATAGTAAAGGTAATTTTATTGGTTATATACATGTTCCTTGTCATTGTATTTCAGTCATTTCACCTCAGTTTTCGGAATTAGACATAAAAAATAAGTTTGAAAAAGTGTTAGGAATCTTTGTTACAACAATGTTAATTATTTATGTTGTATCTCTTGAGAATACATGTACACGTGAAAGTGGCTTACATATATAGTTGTACTGAGGGTAATCACTATCTTGCGCTCTACCTCTGAATAATAAAGAACTCTAAGAACCTGATGTGTATATCTTTTCTAATAAAATATATCACCCCTCTTTAACTTACTTCATATTTTCTTCGAGCTGCCCGTAAACTAAGGTCTTTAAATCAATAACTTGGGCACATGGACAAAAACGAATTTCTGTCCCTCCTCCATTTATATTGAAGGCGAATGGCATTGCTTCTGAATGTATGCTAGCAATTTGTTGCTCCTTTGCAATCTGTCGCTCTGTTTTCTCACTTGCCAACTGAATGCCCCAGCACAGCTCTTTAGCCACCTGTTCAATAATGTGTTTGGGGTTGACATGTTGAGAACGTTTTACCTCTTGTCGCATACCATAAATATATGTACATGTAGGTTTAAAACATGTAAGTCTCTATAAAGTAGTAAAGGGGAGAAAGGGACTGAATGTTATTGCTTAACGTCAGTGCCGGACTAGACAGTTATTTTCATATGAATCGGGCTGTCTAGGAAAATATTTGGCTCTCGATCAATTTTATTTTACATGCATATTATGTTTATTTCAACTGTCCTTTGCATAGTACCTTCTCATGTGCCTTATTTTGTTCCAGGCAATCTCCAACTCTGATTTCATGGCCAAGCCGTCCTCCGGTACGATTTCAAAGTGGATACCAGCTTCACGAACATATACATTGAAACACTACAACAGTGGAAGTGCGGTGATATATATCTTTTGTTGTTGTCGCGACAACATGTTTAAGAGGCTGGAAAAAACAAATCCATTGCGAACAGAACTAAATGTAGATCAGAACTAGCAAAGCGTTGACAGGAGACTGGTACGACCTATTTACTTGGTGGCGGCCTGAGTTTGTACCGGTCATTGCACACGGTAAAAAGTGTGCCTTGGCATGATAAAAATGTTGTGTTGATTTTATTAGTAATAGATTTAACTTCCAAACAATCTGATCTTGTTGACCTATTCAATACAAACTGCAACATACTTTTAAAAAGTTATAAGTTAAAAGAAAAAGATGTAAGTACGTACCGTTCCTCCGGTTCTCAGAGTAACTTGAGAGGAGTCTGTTGCAAGAAGTTTTCTTTTGATTAAGTGCATCGTTGCTGCCTCTTAAGTTTTCGAAAGGGGTGTGGCTATAGTGGTGTCTCGAGAACTTGTGTCAGAGTGGTGGTACATGATTGAGCGATGTAATGATTGCATTGAATCTCGTGTGACTGATACTTTATATTCTTAGTGTATTTTATTGTAGGGCCTCTATTGATAAAAGTTGTTTACAGCTTTGTAAATACTGATAGAGCTACCCTGTGTAAATAAAGGCATCTATCTATCTATACTGTTCAAGTGGGATGACGGTCTTACATGACACACACGTTCCAGGAAGAGAACCCAAAATGCTTAGGACAATTTGAGCTTTCACCTGTGTGTTCCAACCATGTGCGTATACACTTGTAACAAAAGTAATGCTGACAAGCGGATTGTACAGGTCGTTCAAAAATTTATTTACATATGGGACACACGAGGTCTGCTGGTCGATTCAATGAATCGATCGATTCCTGGCATTACACTTATGAAGGGACGGGGTATGATTTCATCTGATATTGTGACGACCTTTCTTTTGACTCGATCGTGCGTTGTGTGAACAATTTTTTTTGGTTGACCCCTTCCCTTAGCCATCCCTTTTCTCTTCTTCCCTCCTCGCTGCTGTTTATGAAATATATCACAGATTGAACATTCAACATCTGTATGACTAGTCAAAGTGAGTGGCTCTGTTTCCGAGTGATATTTTGGGTCTATTTCGCCGTTCAGGCATTTTGCGTAACAGTTGTTACAAAGTGTTTTGGGGTGAATATTAGCATCAAGTCGTTACAAACATCTATTCCAAACACGGTGAAGATTTTGTTTCTAATGGTAGTGTTTGCACAGTCATAAGTGTATTCTTTACTCTTTTGGCCGCTGTATTTGCCATGCAAACTCTACAAGTTTTGCCTAGGCTGGTCAAATGAAAATCCAAGATTGACATCCAAGTGTCTAGAGGTTTGTAATTGTAACAATAACAATAGTTCAATTGAAAGGGACTTCAAAAATTACTTATAACTCTCAACAGAAAAAATAGTTAGCTCTTGAACAATGCCGAATTCACAAAATATATTCGTTTGAATAAAGAGAAATGGCTTACCTTTTGTCAGAAAAAGTTCCGTTGATCAGTTAAAATTAGCGTAAAACGCTACTTTTATGATGAAAGCGATCGATCGCGAAAGTATATCGTTGGACTGATTTCATATATTTTTTACATTTCACGAACTTTCTAGAAAATATCACTTTTTACATGGGGTAACAATGGATGGTTGAAGGGTTTTGGGAATTTATTTAAGACGGTAGACGTTAGAACGTAGAAAAATGGGCAAAAGCCCAACCAAGAAAATATTTTGTATTTGCCGCCATGTTTGTTGTTAAGGAAGAAATTTGCATGGCAACAATTTATAGCCGCGCGGGAGCCTGTAACCTAATGTCCACCGTGAAACAGCCGTGTGGTCAAGGGCCTCACCATTTGATACACTGGAAACCTGCATGAACATACAGCAGCATTCTAAATGTGATGTATGTATTGTACATTGCATATGTATTATCATGTGCATCTATGGTGTAAATCTGCAACTTTGAGGATACAGAATATACAGTGTTTATTGTTGATTTGCATGCATACCATATGATCATTCATGGAGAACCACTGCCGATCAACTTTGCAGAAGTTATGATAATGACCTGTCCTGCAACTTTCCCCACTATGTACCACCACACTTTGCAATTTATAGACACTGTTACTCTGGAAAATAAAGTGATAAACACACTTGCATTTTACATGTGCATTGTAGGGCTACATTAAGTCAATTAAACATCATAAAAAACCTTCACTGTAGTACTTCATTACTGTCTGTTAATATTTTAAAAATAATAATTATTAATAGTATGAGTAGTAATAAAATAGTACTTGAAATTGAAATTAAATGTTACTAACTACTATTATTACCAGTAGAATGCAATTTAGAAAAGTGTGAAATAGTACTAATTAATTTTTAAATAGTACTAAATAGAGCTATTTCTATTGTTTTCTATTGTTTCATTAGTGCTATTTAGTACTAATTAGTTATTTAGTTTTCAAGCTTTTCTAAATTGCACTCTAATACTACTATCATTTAAATTGTACTAATTTTACAAAATACTACTATAAATAACCTTTAAATTTAGGCCATTTAAAATACTGCCATCAAGTTCTTCAGGATATTGCAACTTCTTGTTTATTTTGCTACCTGATCCAAATCCATCAAATCTGAAATAATAAAACAGACTCTTTACAAAATTAGCTGGAGTTTAATTGACTGTTATTGAATTGTATTCAAACATATGATTACAGTTCATATAATTACATGTAAACCTTTGTAAATGCAAAACCAAGAGTTTTGGACATTTGCTTATAAACAACTTCTTTTCTGCTTTTGTCAAGGTATTACATCTGATACACAAAAAAAGTAAGGGATTATGAAAAGAAGGATTGACTAATGATGGAACTTCATTTAAAATCTGTCCCCTTTGCTCTGCTTGAAAAACTGCAAGGCATGATTTCAAAATACCCTACCTGTCACAAAAGTACTTGTTTTCACCATCAAGAATTTCTGGCTCAAAAACTGTTGGCCAGTGCCTCTGTTATTGAAGTACAAGGGCCCTAACAACAGGATAGAAAAAAAATTGAACACCAGATAGAGCTACATGTAATTCGTATTATTAACTTAAATAAAGGATTGTTCAGTTGATTATATTCCTTCCCTGGCTTACCTGAATGTCAATGTTATAGTCTAACATGCTTGTTCTATTGTAGTTGGTATACTGGCACCCTGAACACTTGACTATAAAGTTAACACCATATAGAATTTAAATACAAAGAATGATGTACTGTCAAAGGGCGCATCAATAAAATATTGATGGTATACATGTTTTATGCTCGTGCATTAATTTAGTGTCGCCCATAATGCTGGACATAATTAGTAACAAACCTGAATTGGTAATTTCTCCCCCAATTTCCTGTAGGAAAGGAGAAACACCCCTGACAAAGAAAGGAAAAGATTATCTAGTGGGAATCTAGTCAGACCCCCTCGCCATATTTTTTTTGTTTCTCCAAAACACAAATTTATATTGTTTTGTACTGCACTTATATAGCAAATAAATAAACTTGAACTTGAAACTACTGACAATAGATTACTATAAACTGATAAGAGTAAAAGCTTACTGATCGAGCCAGGGGTTAACTTACATGTAACAATGTTTTATATTTGTGGGAAGCTGACTCCCTACACAATCAACCCCTTACCCTTTCATACCACTTTTGGACAAAATGGTACTACAATAGAAGAAATACTTTTTTTCATTTGAGCACAATATAGATCTACCATAGATTAGTAAACTGCATCCATTTTATATACTGGTATCCCAAGCAAGAAATCCCTACCCTTTTATATACTTCCAACACCAATCCAACACCATTCTTGGGTGGAGCCTCCCCATCTATAGGAAGTACCGCCCTGTATCCCTCAGGATTAAAGTGAAATTGTCTGATGAAAACAATGTGTTTTAAACATACCTTTCACTGGTACACTCTGATATGGCATTAACCATTGCAATATACATCTCGTGAGCATCTTGTTGATAAAAAGTACCATTTTGCTTCCTTGTGAACACCGTAGAGAGGGCTACACAGGCATCATTAATTGCATAAATCAGTTATATATTTGAGTAATTATTTTATTAAAAAATTCAAGACACCCCTTTAAGACCCCCCCCCCCCCCCCCATGAGATGGCAGGTAGACATGGTCAGTTGAATTATCATTATTTTATTCTATCATTTATAATTATAAATGATTGGTAGGTTAGTGTTTATTTACATGATTTGTAATAAATAATATGATAAAGTAAAGGACAGTGATTGTTAAAGTCTGAGTATTTTTCCTACCTTCCAAATTATTGAGGATTTCTACTGGGATGATTGCTTTCTGATTGTTTGTAGAGGCAAGTAGATCTATATGATCCTTGAGGGCACACAGAATGCAAAATCCAAGGTCTGTAGTACTTGTAGTGTTGTGAGCTAATAATATGCAAAAATAAATCTAGATAGTTTCATTCTAGTTATTCAAAATGAAACACGTTTCATGCAATTTTATATAAAAGGCAACTTGTGTTCACAAACTGCACTTACCATGTTCACCTTGCCTTGCATATTTTTCAACAAATTGTGTTAAAACGGTGTTATGTGCGATACACTGCAAAATACTGTTCACAAAGCAGCTATTTCCGACGTTCGCTAACCCTGGAATTTGGAGATAATTCATATTTTCTTGAAACAAGACGAAAAACAGCTCTCGATCCCAAAACTTCGAAAGATATTTTAATTTTCCCGCCAAAAATTCCATGACACACCTCTCGATCTTCCCCAGTCCTACTCGTGTAATTTCGTTCCCAGCGCTCCATAGCAGCGCAGTCCAAATGGGCTGAGAGAATGAGTCCAATACCTAAAGTGGGCGTAAAGTGTGAGCTCACTTCGCATTTTACGCCCACTAAAAAGCAAGCGTTTTACCGCAGTGATCGATGAGTAGACACTTTCACATCAAGCTCGATCTTCTTTAAAGTGTTTTGAGGGGTACAATCCGTCGATAGATAGCCAGTAAGTAAATGAAAATAAGCTCCAACTTCGTCACAATGTCAATGGATCGTTTTATTTCAGACAATAATTAAAATACATACAATTGCGGATTGTTTGACACGATTTCTCCTCTAAATATGTGTAAGCTTCAACATTTATTGAAGAAAACAAAGAAAATAACAAGAATACTCTATGTGAACTGGTAGAAAGTACGAAGACAATTCACCGGAAGTGAGCTGTTCCTATTAGTAGATTCCAGGCCATCTCGGAAATATCCGCCATCATGAAGTGGGCGTAAAATATAAAATCGCTCGCTCCGGTGGCGATTTTGACCGTTTGGGAACCCTGTGTCTTACCCTGTCGGCCACTCCTTAGTTTTTGCTTAACATTTTTAGAGGGGTATATAACCAACGGATTGTTTGGTACCTCTGGCAGCTGACAGAAGAGGGCCCATGAATGTCGGCCACCCGTACCGTTCGCTCCGGTGGCGATTTTGACCGTTTGGGAACCCTGTGCCTTACCCTGTCGGCCACCCCTTAGTTTTTGCTTAAAATTTTTAGAGGGGTATATAACCAACTGATTGTTTGGTACCACTGCCAGCTGACAGAAGAGGGCCCATGAATGTCGGCAACCCGTACTGTTCGCTCCGGTGGCGATTTTGGCCGTTTGGGAACCCTGTGTACAGTCACAAAGGTCACGTGGCATTTATACCGTTTCAAGATGGCGGCGTGTTGTGTAGGAAGTCGAAGTATTTTAGCCTTTTATGATTTAAATTGTACTCATCTTTAGTCGATTTTATTGTAAATTCACGTTTATGTAATCATCATGCCTGGAGATAATTGTGCTGTGGATGTGGCATAGGAATATGGAAGCTTTCTAAGTTCCATTCGCGCGTAAGAAAGAATCTAGAATGACAGAGTCTACATTTGTGAGAAAGATGTTCACCCCAAAGACATTGAAATATGTAAGTAAACATTGTATGAACGTTGAGAAAGTTTTGTTGGTATATGTGGATTCTTCGTAACCGGCCGGCATCACCCATAGTTCTTTATCCCTCTCTTTATTACTCGGACACTTCCGGAGGAAGTCCGAGTTATAAAATGGGCATTCTTTTTATTATTATTATTATTATTTTTTTTTTTGTTACGCCACGGAATGCGAACAATGTGATCGTATCGGTCAGGAATGTCTGTTCCAGGGTTTCGATTGGCTGAAAACGGGGGCGATGATATCCGAACCATACGTACGAGATCTTTATCTATGTTCACCGACAAATAGTCTCCCTCGTCACGCAACTGTCATTGTCATAACCTGCATTGGATGTATATGATCAAAACACAGGGTCAAGTATCGGAGATTGTCACGGAAGAATGACTAGAGCTTAGCCTCACTCTGACTCAATAAAACAATGACATCGTTGGATATATCTTTTGTTTTGTTGAGTCAGAGTGAGGCTAAGCGTGTATCTGCTCTGCATATGATTAGTGGCTTTATGCAAAAGGTCTATAGTCTCTTCTCTTCGTCTGTCAATTTTGAGATGTCTGTGGCTTGCTCTACCAATGGTGTGTGTTGGTGAGCAAAGATAGAGATCTTCTTGTCATAATGTCCGAGTATACGCTCATTGAGCGTCTTGTTCTAAATTATAGTCCATTCTGATAAAATGACCAAGAAAAAGCCACGTTTTGGAACTCTACCTTCAAAGAAGTCACGATACTATTAGTATACTGGCTGTATTATACACATTGCAGCTTTCCACGACTCGTCTATTTAACAAATTGACATCACTTTTTTATGCGTCTGTCCTAAATTTCGTTATACTTTATAACATTGTCAAACCCGGGTGTCAAAGTAGTGTGGATCCACGAGGCTAATGTCAAAGTATCCGCATACTACTTTGACAATGTTATGACGAAATTTATCGTCAATAAGAGGACAGACGCATAAAAAAGTGATGTCAATTTTTTTTTTACAATAACAAAAATTATTCAAACATGTTTACACACCATCTTGTATTTCTCGATCTTACGAATTTCTTGACTATTTCGTGTAGTTCGTAGTCATTTAGTGTCGCAAAGCGAACGCTATCATTTACTTTCTGTTCGGACTCAACTTCCTCCAGTGACAAGCATAGTTTTTCAATTGAAATTTCCTCAAGAAATTCAACTTGGAACAAAGGAAAATCGTCCATATTGATGATATTTTTCTACATCGATCTTCAGCTTTGTACGCGCCATTTTGTTTTTATCTGTCTGTCCTCTTATTGATGATGAAAATTAACCAATCAAGTTATTGTAAAAACAAATTTTAGTGAAATTTTTAGTGTTGTTGCCTTACCACTACTAGCATCCGGCAGTTTTGAAAGGCTTTCAATAAAGTGGAGAGATGTATCCAACAAAAGCTTCTGGAAAATGTTTATTGTATGATAATTATACTAGTCGTAGCTATCGCTAAATGCCAACGAGGACAATGATTTTGTTGCAATGATCTTTTGTGATTATTGAAACACAGTTTTATACTCCATGATTTATTTTATTTTGCGAAAACTTGACCTGAGTAATTCCAGAGAGATGGCTTTGAAATAATATATTGTAAAAACAAATACTTCAATTCACAGACGTATAATTAGCACGTTGGCGTGACAGTCTGACTTTCCAAGTTAGATCGACACTTCGATCAGTCTAGCAGCAGGATTTGTTATTATTTACTGGCCTGCAGTAATGAGTATTTTGAGTCGATTAAACAATGGGGAGTTTGCAGGTGTTGCGTGACATTATAAATTTTAATCCAAGAAAAACAAAAATATAATATTTAAAAAGAGCACACCAAAATTAGCAAAAATTGAAATTTTGAAGTAATTTCGATGAATAGAGCGAAAGTTCTGGCTTTTTTAAGAAACGTACGGTGGTGGACAACAGCTTGCCCACCACCGTATGTTTCTTAAGAAAAAAGCCAACTTCGGTTGCTCATAACTTTCGCTCTATTCATCAAATTACTTCAAAATTTCAATTTTTGCTAATTTTGTTTTTGTTGGATTAAAATTTAAAATGTCACGCAACAAAATGTCACACCTGCAAACTCCCCATTCAGTAAAGTAGGATTGGTGTCTCTTGACAAAAGTTGGCATGCTGGCCGATCACATTACTGTGTGAATATATTTCGAACACGGTGATTCGGTTAACCGTTTTGAGTATTAATTTTACTCAGTTTAGAACACAGGCTGTCATATAGTCAGCAAATCGATCTAGAAAAGAGTACACAGTTCAGTATAACAAAAGCAAAGAACATAAATATCATAAATCTGACTTTTTTGGACTTATCTCGTGCAACGAAACAGCATAAACAACAGCGTAGCTCTTCCCGTGACAACCTCGTGATTATTATGACGTCAGACAAAAGCGCTTTCTGATTGGCTTAGACCGTGGTCTACATTACATTACATTTTGGTGGTCCAGTCGATATTTTTTCTGCATACAAGAAATGTTCGCGCTTCGGCACTATATTGCTGCCGCCTCATCAGCCTCGCGTCTTCGCTCGGCTGACTCGTTGGCAATTATTTGATATTATCCATAATCACTCAATAGAGTCCAAGAAAATATAGCTGTTTCAAAAAAGGTTGGTGAAGGTTTTGAACATTGCATCTTGCATACCAATGTGCACATGTATACAGAAGAAAATGCCAGCTCAATATTGCGAAGACAAGGTTTGGGAAAATTCCCAGAGTCCACATTGTTGTAGCCTGCGCTCGCATCCAAACTAAACCACGGTTTAGTCCGTCTGAGATTCAGTGCAGGATTCCTTGTTCTGGACCCCCAGCATATCTATATAATATAATATATAGTTAATGATTGGCTATCGCCAATTATCATTCTTACGCGTGTCCTGATTGGTTGTGGTACTTGTGCTTTGTTTTTTTTTCAAAATGGCTTCCACCTTTACTTTACAGCCGACAACAGGCTATAATAACATTCTTTGAGAAAAACAATGTGTCTGTAAATCCCTGTAAATCTCCCCACAGGCTACGGCAAGTAGCTATGATATTCCAGTGTCTTCCCATAGTAGCGGATGTACTCCACTGTAAACCTTGTGGTTCAATTGTTGTTGTAATTACTTTATAAATAAATTACTTTTTTAACGTGTCAATCGATTTTAATTAGCAGTACTTACTGCTAATTCCCCATTGAGATCCTTAATGGACAACCAGGTTCTTTGTATTAGCAATATGGGAATTCCAGCGGAGTATTTGAAAACGATAATATAATATAAGTGTCTTGGAATATTTATTTCAGTGCTGCTCGTCAGCTCGTTAACTCAGTGAGTTTGACTACCGAGCCATGCAATCGATCTTCAGATTGGGCCCTGTATTATGTAGTCTAGTCATTCCAGCTATATCCATTGGAGGGGATGACGAAGGAACGATAGAACAAGTCTTAAACGGGAACTATGTTGATGTGTTTGCCGAGTTCACCTGAATGTTTGTTAGCGACTTCAACACGTTATTTTTTCTCAAAGAATGCTTTTATAGCCTGTCGTTGGTCTGAATAAAGACTTTACAATTCAAACTGGCCATGTATGGCTGTAAATGCTGTGTCCATATATCCTCGCTAAAAGTAAAGGTGAATTTTTTCTATATTTTCTTACTCACTTGTAAAGAGCATTGAGATTTATATGTAATGCGCCAGGAGGAAATAAATTTATGTTAGGAGACAGGTGTTATAGGTATTTCTTTTCCATGTATACAAGAAGTTTTAATATTAATAATAAGCACCTGTTTTGCTTTGCTTCAATGGTTAATACTGTATGACAAAACATATGAATACATGGATATTTTTATTTGTAATGTTATATATATTAGACAATCACAATAATGATGTTTTACAAACTTTGTAATTTCCATTATTCTTCAGTTATATTGAGTGTATGGTTATATTTCATAGAAAAGTTACATTGTATATTATTGCTTGCTATTTCAAAAAGTTGGTGAAGGTTTCTTTGCATCTTGCATCCCAAGCCCAAAATGCACTATGGGCGATGTGAATGGAATCAGCGAAAGGTCACAACAATGTGAACTCTGGGAATTTTCCCAAACTTTGTCTTCACAATATGGAGCCGGCATATTTTCTTCTGTATGTGCATGCCGACATTATTTACATATGATCCACAATACATTTTGGATTTGGTATGCAAGATGCAACAAAACCTTCACCAACCTTTTTTGAAATAGCTGTATACCCTATACTCACTCTTACATAATAATGTTCACTAATAATATAAATAAACAATATTACAGTGTTCTCGCCAGAAGTTTTGATAGTGGGGTCATGGGGCCCCTCCCCCCTCAAAAACAGGGTCCCTCCAAGCAAATGTCTGGGACAATGTACTAGTTCGATAAGTTGAATTTCCCACGGTAAATTCATTTGTTAACAATATCTGTAGTATGATTGGTTTCTACTGTCGAAGACAATATTATTAGACTACTCGTTCTCGTTTTCTATGGGTTCAAATAGTCAACTCGATGCTATGCATACACATTCAATTTTTATTATTGAGTATTGACTCATAGAAAACTCGAACTCAGTCTAATTGTTTATAAATAGAACTCAGTGAATGACTGGTCTATGTTTATTTTGCAGTAATATAAAAATCGAGAGGGAGAGAGAAACTCCGCGTTTTCCACTCTGGTAGAAAACGCTGAGACTACCCGGCACACCATGATTTCTAACTTGACTCCGCACTCCGCGTTTTCCACCAGACGCTCTTCGATCGGTCGCTTACATTTTGTATATCTTCGCTCATCTTCGCCACGGCTAATAACTGAGCGAACGATGGCCGAACGTTTTTAGAACGACATATCACATAGATGATTGAAATGATCGATGAGTTAGTTGTGATATGGATTATTTCGATGTAAACATACTCTATCTTCGCCACAGCTAACGATCGAGCGAACGATGGCCGAATGTTTTTAGAACGACATATCATATATTAGATGATTGAAATGATCGATGAGTTAGTTGTGATATGGATTATTTCGATGTAAACATACTCTATCTTCGCCACGGCTAACGATCGAGCGAACGATGGCCGAATGTTTTTAGAACGACATAACTGAACGAACGATGGCCGAACGTTTTTAGAACGACATATCACATAGATGATTGAAATGATCGATGAGTTTATAGTTGTGATATGGATTATTTCGATGTAAACATACTCTATCTTCGCCACAGCTAACGATCGAGCGAACGATGGCCGAATGTTTTTTAGAACGACATATTACATATTAGATGATTGAAATGATCGATGAGTTAGTTGTGATATGGATTATTTCGATGTAAACATACTCTATCTTCGCCACGGCTAACGATCGAGCGAACGATGGCCGAATGTTTTTAGAACGACATAACTGAACGAACGATGGCCGAACGTTTTTAGAACGACATATCACATAGATGATTGAAATGATCGATGAGTTTATAGTTGTGATATGGATTATTTCGATGTAAACATACTCTATCTTCGCCACAGCTAACGATCGAGCGAACGATGGCCGAATGTTTTTAGAACGACATATTACATATTAGATGATTGAAATGATCGATGAGTTAGTTGTGATGTGGATTATTTCGATGTAAACAACGAGCGAACGGTGGCCGAATGTTTTTAGAACGACATATTACATATTAGATGATTGAAATGATCGATGAGTTAGTTGTGATGTGGATTATTTCGATGTAAACAACGAGCGAACGGTGGCCGAATGTTTTTAGAACGACATATTACATATTAGATGATTGAAATGATCGATGAGTTAGTTGTGATGTGGATTATTTCGATGTAAACAACGAGCGAACGGTGGCCGAATGTTTTTAGAACGACATATTACATATTAGATGATTGAAATGATCGAGGAGTTAGAACACGATGTAAACAACGAGCGAACGGTGGCCGCATGTTTTTAGAACGACATATCACATTTTAGATGATTTATGAGTTTGTTGTGATATGGATTATTTCGATGTAAGCATGGCTCAATTGCAGAAAGGTTGTAGTATACATTTATACAAATATACAAATATCTAATGAGATGCAAAATGTCAGAAATGCTAAAATACAACTGTTTAAGCACAACATAGTGCTGAAAAGTATTGTTTTAGCCTTGCTGGATTTCATACTAATCTAAAATTGATGATTCTGATACAGTCATTTGCAAAAATTCTGGCCGCCACGGTATATCAATATATCAATATATCGGGTGCATCACTAATACTATTAAATGAAGCAAAATTGACAAACAACAAACGTAAGACTAAAATAAACATTATACTAAATATTTCTACCAACTTTGCTGGCGTTAACCCGCTTTAAGGGGAATTTTCGATTATTTAATTACCCATAATGCACCTGATATATTGATATACTGATACTTCGTAGCGGCCATAATTTTTGCAATTGACTGTATATTAGAAGAAAAAAATAAGCGATGTTTCGCACTTTGTATCTCATTAGATATCTTGTATCTCATTAGATATTTGTATAAATGTATACTACAACCTTTCTGCAATTGAGTGTATATGATATAAGCTTATTAAGTTATAGGTGGCCGAATCCTATGAATGATTATTGATTATTTTGATGTTTTAACATTTGAAAACGACGCAATTATAGATGATTTGAAAGATGAATGAGTTAACCATGCCCAAATATTTTAAGAACAGCATATAACATACACTTGGTTTCTGATAAGTCGCATAAATTCTCCACCGGAACGAAGAGTACCGCTCGCCGACTATTAGCCCAGGCACCTCAGAATCTGACAGGAAAAATATCATGGGATTCCTGTGGTAGCATGTGGGATGATGGGAAATTCTCCACCGGAACGAACAGTACCGCTCGCCGACTATTTAGCCCAGGCAACAATCGCACAGGAAAAAATATCATGGGATTCCTGTGGTAGCATGTGGGTTGATGGGAAATTCTCCACCGGAACGAACAGTACCGCTCGCCGACTATTGAGACCAGGCAACAATCTCACAGGAAAAAATATCATGGGACTCCTGTGGTAGCATGTGGGTTGATGGGAGGGGAGGGGAGGCGAGGTCCGCCCAACAGATCCAACGGATCGACTTGAAAAACGTTTCGGCCACCGGAATCCGGTAGCCGTATTGGACATGTATCATCATCATCACCACTACTAATAACACCACTTCTCCCACCTACCATCATCATCATCACCACTACTAATAACACCACTATCCTTCTCCGACATACCATCATCATTAATTACTTTCATTTATTCTATATGTTTAACCGCTTGTGTAACTTGTCAGTTTTGCTTCGTGTTTAGAACAACAGGCCTTGGTTCCCCAGAAATCACCAAGATTGTCATAGACTTTTCGAGGCAGTGTATCATTATAAAGGTTTTCGCACAATTGGCAAGTCCACGAGGGATCCCATCGTTGATACTTTGCTTTCCATTGAAAATACTCGTTATATGCAGTATCGTTTTTGTCTAAGTATTTAATATAGTTGGCCAAAGCCTCTATAGACGGAAAATCGAAAAGATTTATATATGATCCTGGAATGACGAGTTTAGCAAAGTATTCAGGTCCCAAAACTATGGGAACCATGTTGTAAAAAATCGGTGTATCCCAGTATTTCTCAGTGATGTAGTCGGTACAAATGCCATTTTCGAATGATAAGTAAAACTTGAAGGTTCTCAAAATCTTTGCGCATTGCTCACTATCACGTGGACAGTTATTATCGTTAACGTTGATCCGTTTTGGAATCAAACGGCTACACCCTCCATATACAGAAATTGGAATAAACTCTGAAAGTTTCTTTACAACGTTATCTCTGATTGTTCCACAATGGCTCACCGCCCACGCAACAAGCTTGTCCTTGCCTTTGGCATAGTTAGTTATATTGTGGTCCTTGGGAATTTCATTGGTCGTAATCTCTCGAACGGTGCTACCTGGATAAAAAATATCAGAGTCTTTTCGGTAAGTAATTGTCCAGTTAAAGAGTCCGTTGTACAGAGCAGGGTTACGACCAGCATTATGGGGGTTTTCGTGAGTCAAATAAATCCATCTTTGCCGTTGATTTCGTCCGTCAGATACTTTTTTTAATTGTTTAATATCACCAGGCATATCACGGCCATGAAACATCACTGCATTGCTGTGAGCCATTTCGCTTTTATCGTAAGTTATGCGACACCTATGTGCACACTGTCGCTTGTTGTCAAAATGGATGAATTTCATCGCAGTGTTATCAATACCCTGATGTGGCCACTTTGTATCACCAAACCACGTAGTATAAAACAAGACAACTTTGACACCGAGCTTTGTTTTGTTCTGTTCTGTTGTTTTTTCAGTTGCATTGTTGTACTGCCTCAACCGTTCAAACCTGTTTTGCAGTGTATCGTTTATGATCATGCTGATTGAACTCGTCTTGTTCTGTTGGAATATTGCTGCCATTATTACTTTTTTGAAGATATAATGTTTCTTTATCAAATTCGTTACAACACCTTGACGTATTTCAAGAACAAATAGCAGAAGGATGAAGACTGCAGCTATTCCAAAGAATGTCCTGAATCTCATGATTACTTTAGAATATATCTGGCTGAAAGGCTGAAAGGCTGAAAGGCTGAAAGGAAATAAGTAAAATAAAATCATTTAGTAAACATTGATCCATCTATATTTTTAAAATAATTATCACTGACAACATATTTTATATAACGCGCGCACTGATCGCGCCCTGAAAGTGCATATGAAGCGAAAATGTTTCTTTTAAAAATCGATTACACATGAAGTGAATATAGTGGGATGTTTGAATATTTTGTGTTTTGAACTTCGCATTTGCTAGTTATAAAGGTTTGAAATCGTGATATGGTAATTCGGTGACGTCAACTTGATTGCACGCCGTAACTTATTTATATTTTTCCAAGCAGAACTCTTCTCTGAAATATAAGAAAAAGTTTAACATCATTTATATAAGGTGTAGAAAAACTTTTTCCCAGATGAATTTTTTTAATAATTTGCACAAGGGCGCTTTTGTATAATAAATTGCAACCGAAATGACGTCAAAATGACGTGATATTAGCATAACACGATTCAAACCTTTATAAATCGCAAATTTGAAGCTCTTACTGAGCCATATGAAACTAAAAAAAAATCGAAAAAAAAATAAAAAAAACAATCGCTTCATATGCACTTGAAGTGATGCATTGGACGTGAACGACATAAAGCTTTCATTTTCAAGAACGAAACGGCTTTTATTTACAGAGGGAAACTAAATAAAAGTCAATAATTCGGAAAAATAATACAATAGTTTTAAGGTTTGTAACATACATGTTTGGACAGTTCCTCCACCATTCTCAGTGTGATTACAATCGAATGAATGATTAAATGCCTTTTAATTTACTCTAACATTTTCATGCAAGGTGACATATGTAATTAATTATAATAGAAAAAAAAGATATAAAACGAATCAACTATATTAATTGACAGTAAATGTTAGAGCCTGAGGGATAAATTAACTGATAAGTTTTCTAGTTAGCCCCCAGCCTAAATTAAAGGTTTGAAATCTAGTTAAAACCAAATCAATTGCCTACTTGGACAAAACCAAATAATTTTCCTACTTGGACAAAACCAAATAATTTACCTACTTGAACAAAACCAAGTCATTTTCCTACTTGGACAAAACCAAATCATTTGCCTACTTGAACAAAACCAAATCAATTGCCTACTTGGACAAAACCAAATCAATTACCTACTTGGACAAAACCAAATCAATTACCTACTTGGACCTACTTGGACAAAACCAAATCAATTACCTACTTGGACAAAACCAAATCAATTACCTACTTGGACAAAACCAAATCAATTACCTACTTGGACAAAACCAAATCAATTTGCCTACTTGGACAAAACCAAATCAATTTGCCTACTTGGACAAAACCAAATCAATTACCTACTTGGACAAAACCAAATCAATTACCTACTTGGACAAAACCAAATCAATTGCCTACTTGGACAAAACCAAACCAATTGCCTACTTGGACAAAACCAAACCAATTGCCTACTTGGACAAAACCAAATAATTGCCTACTTGGACAAAACCAAATCAATTTACTTGGACAAAACCTACTTGGACAAAACCAAATCAATTGCCTACTTGGACAAAACCAAATCAATTGCCTACTTGGACAAAACCAAATAATTTGCCTACTTGGACAAAACCAAATCAACTTGGACAAAACCAAATCAATTACCTACTTGGACAAAACCAAATCAATTACCTACTTGGACAAAACCAAATCAATTGCCTACTTGGACAAAACCAAATCAATTACCTACTTGGACAAAACCAAATAATTTGCCTACTTGGACAAAACCAAATCAATTGCCTACTTGGACAAAACCAAATAATTTGCCTACTTGGACAAAACCAAATCAATTACCTACTTGGATAAAACCAAATCAATTATCTACTTGAACAAAACCAAATCAATTGCCTACTTGGACAAAACCAAATCAATTGCCTACTTGGACAAAACCAAATAATTTGCCTACTTGGACAAAACCAAGTCATTTTCCTACTTGGACAAAACCAAATCAATTTGCCTACTTGAACAAAACCAAATCATTTGCCTACTTGAACAAAACCAAATCAATTACCTACTTGGACAAAACCAAATCAATTGCCTACTTGGGCAAAACCAAATCAATTACCTGGACAAAACCAAATCAATTACCTACTTGGACAAAACCAAATCAATTGCCTACTTGGACAAAACCAAATCAATTGCCTACTTGGACAAAACCAAATCAATTACCTACTTGGGCAAAATCAAATCAATTACCTACTTGGACAAAACTCCAAAACAATTGCCTACCTGGACAAAACCAAATCAATTGCCTACTTGGACAAAATCGAATCAATTACCTACTTGGACAAAATCAAATCAATTGCCTACTTGGCAAACCAAATCAATTGCCTACTTGGACAAAACCAAATCATTTGCCTACTTGGACAAAACCAAGTCATTTGCCTACTTGGACAAAACCAAATCAATTGCCTACTTGGACAAAACCAAGTCATTTGCCTACTTGGACAAAACCAAATCAATTATCTACTTGGACAAAACCAAATAAATTGCCTACTTGGACAAAACCAAATCAATTGCCTACTTGAACAAAACCAAATCAATTACCTACTTGAACAAAACCAAATCAATTCATAATCTCGCCGTATTAAGAACAAACTTCTCGACATCGTGTAAAAATAATCAGTTAATTAAAAAGGCCAAGCTAAGTTCTTCACTTCCAGTTGTGCCGTCATTTTGCTAGTTGGTTGCCTTTGTCGTTGTGCAAACATTTCTGGAGCTACTCTGAAGAGAACCAAAATGGTGGAAACTGCTGCGGAAGTTATTTAACTGATTATTTTTACACGATGTCGAGAAGTTTGTTTTTAATAGGGTGAGTTTATGAAGCGTAAAGAATCGATCGATTTTAATGCCTATAATTATTACTAAACCCTTATCGTTGCATTTATTTTTTGATACTGTTATTTTCTGAGGTATTTTGCTGTGAATTTGAGAGGGGGGGGGGGGGGGGGGGGGGTGTCCATGATCGGTGTTCCATGGACCTGGTCCACGATGGGGGTCCATGGACCCGGGGTCCATGTTATGTCCTCTCCCATATAAAAATAAGAGTTGCTCGAGGCGATAGCCGATAGTTTGCATCAGTGGTCGAGTGCTTTCTAAACTCCCAAAGTGCATCCATAACTCGATTGACGTAAAGCTATACTGAAAAACATGAACCAATTCTTTTATAACATAGCGACAATAAAAAATGGTGAGAAACAAACTATTTGTGATTGAATGTTAAATTCTCTTATTGTTTGCGAAGTGTTGATAAAGTCGAATGCTCTGATTGGTAAATTCATTCTATGTAGTTTTCTAGTCGAAAAATGAAAAAAGACCCTACAAATATGATCGACAAAACATGTCAAGATATAATTTCACTGTACTTGACTTCATAATTGAACCCCATACATATAGTCAACGAGGGCGAGCGGTCTAACTGTTAGAGTATAAAACCAACAGCTTGTTGGAAAAAAGATAAGTTTAAAGAACTAAAAATGCACAAATTAAATGATAATTCTTAATTTGCATGAAAATATGGCCAAAGCAAACTAAGCTTTGCGTTCGATTCGTCAAATAATACTGAATCGAGGTAACTTTGCAGAACCTGAAAACATTCATTTTAAACCCTTATTAATGTTCTGCATGTAGACCGAATGCAATAATGGCGGAATAATTTGCATAAACTGAGAAAAAATACGAATTTCATAATAATAATAATAATAATAATAATAATAAAAAAAATCATAAAAAAATAAAAAAATAAATAATAATAATAATAATAATAATAATAATAATAATAATAATAATAATAATAATAATAATAATAATAATAATAATAATAATAATAATAATATAATAATAATAATAATAATAATAATAATAATAATAATAATAATAATAATAATAATAATAATAATAATAATAGAGTATTTATATAGCGCATCCTGGAACCTCGATGCGCTTTACAATAAGCTTAAGAAAAAGAACTAGAAACTAGTGGATTATAAAAAAGATAATACCATGATTGCCTTGGTTTCCTTTGTCCTTCCAGGGACATACAAACCACTAAATCTCCCTTCCATTAGACAATGGATATCTGCATTGTCTCACTAATTTTCCCGGCGGCAAAATTAGAGAATGGAGATTCGGATCGTCCCCAGTGTGTCCCTCATATAACAATCTCTGGGACCTTGGACAGAGTAGTCTGTCCGAATTACGTGTAACCTGAAAGCTGGCTCTACTCCAAGTTACTCAAGCGTCGAACACATGTGGGATGCTATGTCCTCGACTCTGAGCATGAGCAGCGCATATGCAAAGACCGGAATTCTTTCTTTTCTGGACTAATATCTTGGAATTCTCTTTATTTCTTGACTTTTCCCATTGCTTACTAAACGTTAGCACACCCTGAAGTTTTATTTTTCGTATTTTCGGGCACTTTTCCTTGATTGGTCAACTTCAGCGTCTTTTACAAAGGCATTATAATATGACCTAAGAAAATCCTGCAATTCGATTGGCTGAGAGGAGTGGTATTTCAGCGTAATAGTGGTATTTCAAGCTCTCAGGAGTGGTATTTCAAAATCACCATGGTAACCATTGTTTGAGCACCAAGCATGACATTCAAATCCAAGATGGCGGATAAACCCGACAGAGTTTTTCTCGCTAAAAAAGCTGAAATATACCTAGAAACAAATCTCAAGAACAACAAATTGAAAAAGTACATCAACATGGATATATTGTTGACAAATCAGGAAGGTTTTCTTTGGCTGAGACTGCAAAAATCAGCGAGAAACGATCGACTGTTGATCGTGCTAAAGTAAAGATTTTCCTGCTTTAGATCGAGAAGTGAATTAAGAATTATTGCTGAAAAAGGTACAAATAAAGCTTTAGAAACCTCTTGTTTCTGTTTTCTTCATTTGTTATCTAATTTATGAACGTTTTTCTATGAACATAATTTACTTGAGAGCATTTTCCATTAGTTCATGGTAAAACTACAGACAAACTGATCGAAATTGCAGTATTTTCTTAGGTCATATTATAAACATTTAATAGCATGTTTTGTACGTGATATTTGGGATAAATACCACTCGTGATATTTCAAAATTGTCACAAATTTCACTCGCCGGAGGCTCGTGAAATTTTGTTAACAATTTTGAAATATCACTCGTGGTATTTATCCCAAATATCACTACAAACCATGCTATTACCTATACAAATACCTCTCCGCCATGAATTTTGATCAAATGAAGATTATATATTCCTAAACTAACTAATAAAAATACTCGATCATTGTACAAACGAAACAAAGTATCACAATTTCTAAATACTCCAGAGTGTGGTGTAATCAACGCTCTTTGAGAAAAATATTGTAGTTCGTACTGCTCTAAGTTATGCAAAGTGAACTATATTTTACTTTATTTCCTCGGTGATCATGGTATTACAAACTGATACCATGACAATTCGGGACGGCGTCGGCACTTCCACATACTCTCCCTCGGCTTGCGGGAAATGTAATCACTACATAACGAGCCGCAGTCACTTAGTTACCAAAGAACCCCCCACAGATGCGGTAATAGTTTATTACCGCATCTGTTGGGGGTCTTGCTGGACTATCTTGTAAAGGTCTGTCGAGAACGAGTGGTGTTTATACTTCTAACACCATACATTGCAACGAAACCGGCTCTTAAATTACAGCAGTCAACATATAAAAATATGTAACCACAGACAACACTCAACTATTTCTCCGAAGCGCTCAGGCAAATAAATCGCCAGGACTTCTCGCTGGATGTACCAACTACAGAAATAATTATATTACCACATACATCACTCGACTATTTCTCCGAAGCGCTCAGGCAAATAAATCGCCAGGACTTCTCGCTGGATGTACCAACTAGAGAATTATATTACCACATACATATCACTCGACTATTTCTCCGAAGCGCTTAGGCACATAACTGAAATGCCAGGACTTCTCGCTGGTGTACCAACTAGAGAAATATATTACCACATACATCACCCGACTATTTCTCCGAAGCGCTCAGGCAAATAAAGCGCCAGGACTTCTCGCTGGATGTACCAACTAGAGAAATATATTACCACATACATCACTCGACTATTTCTCCGAAGCGCTCAGGCAAATAAATCGCCAGGACTTCTCGCTGGATGTACCAACTAGAGAAATATATTACCACATACATCACCCGACTATTTCTCCGAAGCGCTCAGGCAAATAAATCGCCAGGACTTCTCGCTGGATGTACCAACTAGAGAAATATATTACCACATACATCACTCGACTATTTCTCCGAAGCGCTAAGGCAAATAAATCGCCAGGACTTCTCTCGCTGGATGTACCAACTAGAGAAATATATTACCACATACATCACCCGACTATTTCTCCGAAGCGCTCAGGCAAATAAAGCGCCAGGACTTCTCGCTGGATGTACCAACTAGAGAAATATATTACCACATACATCACTCGACTATTTTCCGAAGCGCTCAGGCAAATAAATCGCCAGGACTTCTCGCTGGATGTACCAACTAGAGAAATATATTACCACATACATCACTCGACTATTTTTCCGAAGCGCTCAGGCACATAACTGAAGCGCCTGGACTTCTCGCTGGATGTACCAACTAGAGAAATATCATGATTACCACATACATCACTCGACTATTTCTCCGAAGCGCTCAGGCAAATAAAGCGCTAGGACTTCTCGCTGGATGTACCAACTAGAGAAATATATATACCACATACATCACTCGACTATTTCTCCGAAGCGCTCAGGCAAATAAAGCGCCAGGACTTCTCGCTGGATGTACCAACTAGAGAAATATATTACCACATACATCACTCGACTATTTCTCCGAAGCGCTCAGGCAAATAAATCGCCAGGACTTCTCACTTGATGTACCAACTAGAGAAATATATATTACCACATACATAACTCGACTATTTCTCCGAAGCGCTCAGGCAAATAAATCGCCAGGACTTCTCGCTGGATGTACCAACTAGAGAAATATATTACCACATACATCACTCGACTATTTCTCCGAAGCGCTAAGGCAAATAAATCGCCAGGACTTCTCGCTGGATGTACCAACTAGAGAAATATATTACCACATACATCACCCGACTATTTCTCCGAAGCGCTCAGGCAAATAAAGCGCCAGGACTTCTCGCTGGATGTACCAACTAGAGAAATATATTACCACATACATCACTCGACTATTTTCCGAAGCGCTCAGGCAAATAAATCGCCAGGACTTCTCGCTGGATGTACCAACTAGAGAAATATATTACCACATACATCACTCGA
Source organism: Actinostola sp. cb2023 (assembly GCA_033675265.1). Lineage (NCBI taxonomy): Eukaryota > Metazoa > Cnidaria > Anthozoa > Actiniaria > Actinostolidae > Actinostola > Actinostola sp. cb2023. The sequence goes on along the minus strand of JAUJYZ010001257.1, from coordinate 244,568 downwards.
CTATTTTTCCGAAGCGCTCAGGCACATACTGAAGCGCCTGGACTTCTCGCTGGATGTACCAACTAGAGAAATATCATGATTACCACATACATCACTCGACTATTTCTCCGAAGCGCTCAGGCAAATAAAGCGCCAGGACTTCTCGCTGGATGTTCCAACTAGAGAAATATCATGATTACCACATACATCACTCGACTATTTCTCCGAAGCGCTCAGGCAAATAAAGCGCCAGGACTTCTCGCTGGATGTTCCAACTAGAGAAATGTATTACCACATACATCACTCGACTATTTCTCCGAAGCGCTCAGGCAAATAAAGCGCCAGGACTTCTCGCTGGATGTTCCAACTAGAGAAATATATTACCACATACATCACTCGACTATTTCTCCGAAGCGCTCAGGCAAATAAAGCGCCAGGACTTCTCGCTGGATGTTCCAACTAGAGAAATATATTACCACATACATCACTCGACTATTTTCCGAAGTGCTCAGGCAAATAAATCGCCAGGACTTCTCGCTGGATGTACCAACTAGAGAAATATATTACAACTAGAGAAATATATTACCACATACATCACTCGACTATTTTTTCCGAAGCGCTCAGGCACATAACTGAAGCGCCTGGACTTCTCGCTGGATGTACCAACTAGAGAAATATCATGATTACCACATACATCACTCGACTATTTCTCCGAAGCGCTCAGGCAAATAAATCGCCAGGACTTCTCGCTGGATGTTCCAACTAGAGAAATATATTACCACATACATCACTCGACTATTTCTCCGAAGCGCTCAGCCAAATAAAGCGCCAGGACTTCTCGCTGGATGTATATACCAACTAGAGAAATTAATTGCAAAACATGCTTATCTGAGTCACAGTAGTCTGTTTAGTTGTTTGTCCATAATGTAGAGCCAGTCTACTGCGCATGCGCGCATGCAGTCTTCGTTGACGAAGCGACATCAAAAGAGGCTTGAGGTTTAGATTGAAGGAATCGTATTGATAATTTCGCGCCAAAATAAACTTTGACGTGTGCTACTCCTACTGTCCATATAAGAAACGCACATACTGACATACAATCGAAAATTTCCAAGCTACTGTTGACATATCCCCACTTATCGAAATGAGATTATAAGGTCAGGCATAGCAACCGGAAACCCTGCTGTTTTGGGAACTTTTCTTGGCTGCGGCTCGTTGTGTGCCCTCTTGTCATGGTATTACTGATAATAATAAAATACTATAAATATAAATATAATATCATTTTTTTAAAGACCATACATAGTCTAGTAATACATCAAAACCACATGGATTTAAATGAAACCATCGTAAAGTTATAACCATTTGAATTCTAGTAAATGCATGGAAACGAGGCTAGTCAGTCCAAAACTCAATTTCCCATACAAATCTTTGTGATGTCAATTCGCTATAACTTTTTACATTTTTGTAGATTCGTTCTAAAATCTTGTGGGTTTCTTTTTGTTATTACACTCTTTGAAACGATGGCTGTATCATATCACTAACTACTACAGTGGGGCTCAAATATGGAATAACTTACCATCGCGGATCAGAAATATTGACTCTATTGGGCAATTTAAAAGGGAAATAAACCGAATACTCTGAACATCAGATTCCCACACGGCAATCATGTAAATCAGTATGCAGTAATAGTACGCATATATTTTTAATTTTTATTTGTATATCACTACTTATATTGTTATGTTACTAATGATTTTACCGTGTTTAAATAAACTATATGTATGTATGTATGTACACAATAAATGAGATTCACTGATTCCGCCATTATTGCATTCGGTCTATACAAATATCATTCATGACCATTTCTTTCACGGCATTGAACCGTTGTATCCGGTCGACGTCAGTTCACCTACGTCTCAAAAGAAGTAGTAAATATAAATAATAACCTTCAGCATAAACCATCCAGTGGTCTATCGCAAATCCTGCAATTCAAATCTGATTGGTTCGTTACTAGTGGTCTATCAGCTCATAGACCCCGAGTAGAGGTATAAACAAACAAAATGGCGCTTCGTCGTCGTGTTTTGCTAATCTTTCGGAGGAGTTTCTCGACGAATTATTGGATCAACTTGTATGTTTCTGTCATTTTCTACTGACCTACTGGATGGTTGATACGCGCCACGTTGACTCTGATTGCCTCATAGAAACCTCGAACTCGTAGTCTAATTGTTAAATATATTAAATAAATCATATTAAATAAAGTATATTAAACAATTATTGGATGAGGTTTTGATGATATCCGGAATTATCAATGTAGAGGTAAACTAAGCGTTATTGGCCAAAGCCGTAGGCTGAGGCCAATAACATTTGCCGAGACATTGATAATTTGGATATCATCAAAATCGAATTCAATAATTGTTTTATTATACATTGTCTATGTGGATTGACTCATAATACAAAGATATAAGCAATCCAACAACAACAACAAATGAATGAAAATGACAGCACTGCAGTAACCTACAGATAACAACCAATCCGCTGACCTACGCAGGCTCGTTTTTGTAGATACCTGCCTACAGATAACCACCAGACCGCTGAAATATCGCTGGCGCGTACTGATAGTGAGAATTATCTGTAGGCTCTCGACCAATGAGAATGCAGATACTGAGTACAATGTATAATAACAATATATATTGTTGTTTAATATACACTCAATTGCAGACAGGTTGTAGTATACATTTATACAAATCTCTAATGAGATACAAGATATTTAATGAGATACAAAGTGCGAAACATCGCTTATTTACTTCTAATATATCAGAATCATCAATGTTAGATTAGTATCACATCCAACAAGGACAACACAATATTTTCCAGCACTATTTTGTGCTTAAACAGTTGTATTTTAACATGTCTAACATTTTGCATCTCATTAGATATTTGTATATTTGTATAAATGTATACTACAACGTTTCTGCAATTGAGTGCACTCCATCGAAGAAAACTCGAACTAATAACTTTGTTTATCATGAAGACTTTACTGAGCAGTACACAAGAAATTACACGTCTAAATCTAGATATGTATTACAGAGCGCCATGGAAGCAATTATGTACGGGACTACAAATGTACCCAGGACCGCAAATGAACCCAAGTGATCCCAGAGGGATTTAGAACGCTCTGGAGCGGATATATTAACTTTTGAACGGACTTGAAAATAATAATAAAACAAGTTTTGTAGAAAAACGATGGTCATTTTTTAGATAAGCATTCCTCAGTCTCATTCAGGAAAGTTAATTCTCAAATGCCTGAGAACGAGAGAGTTATAGCAAATATATGTCGCGAAATACCATGCCAGCGATGGTTTACAGTATCCTTAAAGCTAAAATAGGATAATATCCACTGAAATTTATTTATTTATCTAGGGTAAAAATATATAAATAAATATAAGCTTTTCTTAGTCTATAACCAAGTTTGTTGTTACGTTACGCCTCAAATTGTCATTTCTCAGCGTCATCATTCAGTGTATTTTATAACAGAAATTTCATCTTCATGATTTGGCACTTTATTTTATATCTACCGTATTTTCTCGATATGTGATATATGCTAAATAACGTATTTTTCTGTATTTTAGCGAGTTGAACTGAAGAATTAATCTATTATAGATCTTTCCGTATGCTCTGTTTCCAGTTGACCTCTAAATATGTGAAGAGTACTCCTCATAGCAACGAACATATATCTTCGGTTCTAGTTAACGTACATGCACGACTTCGCTCGTTTTTAACCTTGAATAGGTTAAGGAATAGTTTTATAATATTTTGACTGATGTGAAATAATATCTAATTTGTTTTTTGTTTACAAGAAAACGAACAATCGACGAACGAAGCGTCCTTGCACTTCGTCTCAAAACAACAACATGACAATTGGACAACATCAGGATGATCGTAAACAAACTTGGTGAATCACCGTTTCTAAAACTTACTGTCGGAGAAAATACTCACATTATGATCATATGATATGATAGATTGGATTTAGAGTAAAGTTCTCTTCATGAAGAAATCATCACCATTAAAATAGACGTGTTAGTTAAAGTTCCTGTAGATTTTCATGTGCTATTAAACGCACGGCCAAGTTTCTCAAATACTCGCGTGCATATTAATGAACCTTAATTTTAGAACTGATCGATCATGCCGAAAGTTGCCTTGATCTTCTGCATATACAAAGGAAAACTTACGATAATATATCAGTCGAAGTGGAGTGAAAACAGTTTCAAAAAGTACAAGATGCCATGACCATTGCAGTTCGGCACGGCATTGAACAACTCACACCGTTATGATTCATTCCTCATGTAATTCTCCAATAACTTCTAATAACTGTTTTATAATCTTAGGGTTCACATAATTTGCCTGATTGTAATTCTCGGTATTATATATATATATGTTTCAGCAAGATACTTGTTTCGTAGCTTCCATTCCTCAATGCTCGAAATGAAAAGATTGTAATTGAATCGCCAAATATTCACGCATTGATCAGTTTAATGTGTATTCTTACCATTAAAAGATCCACTTGCTTATGTTCTCGTCCTTTTAGCCTTCTCTGGTTTTGAATTCTCTAATAATGTGTCCCAAAACTCTTCTCATACTTCGATAAATACGAGATTACCGCCTTTGTTTTGAATGTGAAAACCAAGCAAGTCACTACTTTTGAATAGTTTATCCACTAATTATATAGACAGTATTGAGCAAGTAGGTTAGCCAATCAGAATGCGGGATCAAAGGTTTTTCATAGTAATGACCGTACTAGCTTTCAGACGCATTGTCCATCTTCAGGGTCTGAATGGTTTAGAATCAAGTTATAAAAACAAACTGAACAGAAAAAATAGCGCGCGCAAAGCAATCAAACAAAAACAAACAAACACATTTTGCTTTGGGTGATTCAATGCTTTTCTCAAATTATAAAACGCCGGGATATTTCGCAAGCTGACGCCAAGCCACGCCAAGCGATCAAGATCCATTATTCTACAATACAATGGTCGAAGGTGAAAACAAACATGTTTTCACCTAACGGATATCGATCGGACTGGAAATATTGCAAACTGTAGAACGGTAAACTGCAGAACGGTAAACCGCAGAACGATGAACTGCAGAACGATAAACTGCAGAACGATAGTAAACTGCTGAACGATAGTAAAGCCAAGGGCAGTCTTGCATGGCGCCAAGTCCAATTTAACAAAGGCTTCCCAAGAAATATACCGTTAAGACAACTAACCTCAATATTTAATCAATACATTTGAAACACGAATTCACATATTGAGGTGTTACACAGAGTAATATGCTTTTCAAATTGTTCGAAAAGAGCCGTTTAGAGTTGTTATTATACATTTATCTGTCGAGCACATGAAACATTCATGGTGGCGTTGGTCCGTGTCTATCTTTTAACCCCCCGTTCCCCCTCTCAATGTTGACGAAAATGGCACCACGGCATATCATTTCACTAAAATAAACGTTGAAACATTTTCAACCCCGTTTTTTGAGAGGGGTGTCAATAATTTTGCAAACGATTGTCTGACACACATTATGTCTGTTATCATACGAATGAAATGTGCTACTAAACTGAAACTGTGTGAATAACATACTTTCCCAGTTAGCATTAAATCTGTATAACAACCATGAATGTAATACATCATCATATGGAATAGTAAGGGTAAATGCGATTTACCTACACACATTGAAATAGACGATTTTTTAAATATGAGGGAGGGGTGGGTGTGGAAAGGTTATGTCGATACGAGAGCCTTTTCGGATGTCGTTTTGAATAATATTATGGATTATAAAACAAAGCACATACGATTTTATTTTTAAATTGAGTAAGTAATATAGTATTGCACTTTCTAAGTTATGCTCATTGGTGATATTCTGAGAGCAAAGGAATCGAAAATTATCACGCACAATGTATGGGTCGGATGTCATATAATAGACACTCAGATGCTTCTATTATATTTCTGAATGATGGTCATTGAAGTAGCGTATATGTATTTGTCACTTCAGATTTTCGGCATTATCCATATCCTAACACATGCATGAACTGTTCCACACCAATTCCAGGACATTTCATACTAGAAAAGGTCGATAAAGTCACTAATATTCCGCTACAAACGTTCAACATGAAACAACGAGATGTCGGAATGACTTGGCGCGCCTAGCAGAATTCAAATCGCTAGCCAATCACAGTGAAGCTTTCCATGACAGCTTTCCAAATAAGGTAAACAAATTAGGTACCAGATTCATTTGGCCGTGCAAAGACATATCACGAGTACAATGATGTTGTTCGCAATTTCGTCGTCAAATTCTGGATATTTTACCATTCTAGAAATAATATTTGAGCACCATTTTACAGATAACAGTTTAGGTAAATGCTGAGGATTTATGTGGAGCGCTAAAATATCTCAATAGGATCGTAAACTAGAACTGATTCAACTGGACACTTATGGAATGTTTGATGTTTATTTCTATAAGCATAAGGTATTCTCAATTTGAATATTTGTGAAGTCTTAGACTTTTGTTGCATAAAATTTAAGCCTTGAATTGTTGATATTCTCAAAAATTCCTAAGAAATTCCAAACTAATTTCAAAGGAGATTGACATTCTCTGAAATTCCAAGGTATTCTCAACCTGAACATTTATCAAGCTTACAATTCCTAGGAATTCCTAGCTCAGTTTTCAGGATCTGAAAAACACATTTTGGAGTGTTGGGAAAACTTGGGAATTCTAAGGAATTCCTAAGAATTCCTAGGTCTTCTCAAGAAGTTGGGAATCAATTTCGCAATGCCCAGGTTCATTGGAATCTACTAATGTATTATCCGTGGCGTCGGTGCAAAAATATCAGTTGATGTATATAATATTATTGCTATGTTGGTTTCTCGATACATTAGAGTACAAATAATAAATTAAAGTTATTTCACACTTTTAGTTGTTTGCAATCTATCGCTATGACTTATATTTTTACTAAGAAATATATAATTATTTACTTATATACCTATATATACAGTCATTTGCAAAAATCCTGGCCGCCACGATATATCAATATATATCAATATATCGGGTGCATTATGGGTAATTAAATAATACTATTTTGAGTTTCATTATTAAATGAAGCAAAACGTAAGACTAAAATAATCATTCTACTAAATATTTCTACTAATTTGCTGATGTTAACCGCTTTAAGGTATCAGGGTACCCCAAAAACCTATCAAAAGACCGGTTTCGATTTTTTTTGACAATCAAATCTAATTGAATATTATCTATCATTTCCAACAATCAGAATCTAAAAATATTTTTTCCCTAAAAAGTTAGAATCAAAAAACGAATTTTGGATTTCATTTGATGCAAAAAGATGTTGACAAGCAAGCTGTCAACAACACTCACGCAACAGACTTTCCAAAGATTAAGATGCGAAGAAAGTATCCAAAAATCGTAACTGCTCACTCAAAATATCATTGAATAACGATGCCAAACCACTCACGGTCAAAATGCTCGTATTTCCCGCCAGCAGTAACTTTGTTTTCCTGCCATGTTGTGTTAGGTACTGTAAGGCGATCTTGTTTTGAATGCCATTCATATGTCATCAGGTATTGGATCACATATTTGTGGTGGATTATAGTCGCTTGTGCAAACAAAGCCGCCACTTGACTTGAAAAACAGTTTGGGCTTTTTCTCATAGAGCAAATTAACGAAAATACGGGTGTTATTTTGAGCTCCTAAACAAACGGGTTTTATTCAATTCAGCTGAGATTTTTAGGACTTCATCTCTGATTATCATTCTTCAAAACTGTGTCTCTGATTTTTGATATTTGAATGATTTCATGAGTTATTAACTGATTAGTAACAAACAATGTATTTTTAGCGTACCGAAAGTTTCGCGGCAGATAAAAAAGCAACGGGGAAACGTATCGATAAACGGAGACACGGTTTTGATAATTGATATCTCTGGAGTGCATAAAGATAATGATCTTGAATTTCCGATAAAATGCGGTTGTCTGGGACCTCGCCGTACAACGCTATATGAAAATTCGTCGATCTCGACTTATATTTAAAACGCGCATGTACTTTTTGTTAATAGACCATTAGTTGGAATCTCCATTTATTTAGCTTTCAGAAAATGTATACTTTATTAGGGTTTTAATGGACGGATTCTGTGTTAAAGCGACTTGAATGCATACCGGTCGATAATGCACCCGATATATTGAAATATTGATATATCGTGGCGGCCAGAATTTTTGCAAATGACTGTACATGTAATGTGCCTACACCTGTTTTCAAAAACGTTGTCCATTTACAAAATAGTAAATAGTAAAAAGGAATGAATTAGATTCTGGGTCCCAGTCTCCGATCAGGCCCAATGCCAATCTCGAGCCCATTCCCCATAGAGTTATGTACTAGGCAACATAAACCATCAAGTTAAAACGTGTAGCTATATGTATAGCGGTAAATGGATTGCAAATTCGAAAGATGTCTTGTATTCGTAAGTAGGAAGGCGTAAGGATTATCGAAACTTGCTGTCCATGTGTATATATAGCGATAATGTGCCAAACAAAAGCTCTTTTAATTTGTTAATCAACAACCAATCGAATGAATGACAAAAGCTGACTTAATTCACATGAAATATCACTATATAAGCTTAAGCTTACGTGTTCATGTGTGTCCATGTACAAGTGTCCAGTGTATATATACAAGTGTTCGTGTGTGTCCATGTACATTGTGTCCATGTGCATAAATACAAGTGTTCATGTGTGTCCATGTACAAGTGTCCATGTGTATATATACAAGTGTTCAAGTGTGTCCATGTACAGGTGTCCAGTGTATACATACATGTGTTCGGTGTTCGTGGCGTACGTAGTGTACGCCAGGGTCTCAAAGCCCTGTATATGTCGAGTATAGGTGTCCATGTACAAGTGTCCAGTGTATATATACAAGTGTTCGTATGTGTCCATGTACATGTGTCCAGTGTATATATACATGTGTTCGGTGTTCGTGGCGTACGTAGTGTATGCCTGAGGGTCTCAAATCCCTTGTATATGAGTATAGGTGTCCATGTACAAGTGTCCAGAGTATATATACATGTGTTCGTGTGTGTCCATGTACAGGTGTCCAGTGTATATATACATGTGTTCGGTGTTTGTGGCGTACGTAGTGTACGCCAGGGTCTCAAAGCCCTGTATATGAGTATAGGTGTCCATGTACAAAGTGTCCAGTGTATATATACAAGTGTATACAGTGTATATGTACATGTGTATACAGTGTCCAGTGTATATATACAAGTGCATACAGTGTCCAGTGTATATATACAAGTGTATACAGTGTCCAGTGTATATATACAAGTGTATACAGTGTCCAGTGTATATATACAAGTGCATACAGTGTCCAGTGTATATATACAGTACAAGTGCATCCAGTGTCCAGTGTATATGGGTGTACATGGACAAGTGTACACAGATAGATTCAGGATAGTGATATATTGAGAAAGAGCCCGAGTGAGCGCTTGGACCAAGCGTCTAGTTTAGTAAACTATGCTAGCTGTCGAGTGTAATTAATGTTCAGTCGTTTTTAAAACAGAATTTGTACGTCCTTACTGCATCTCGTTCTCTTTGTTTACCTCTCTTAAACACTGGTGTCGTATGCTTCTCGATCCTCGATATTGCTAAACTGATCTGTATGAAGATATAGATAAAACTGTTTTAGCTCATAGAAATCCGAGACTGAATATCCTGGACACATGACGTGAACTCGGGGCACTAGCTAATTATGCTAAAACCGTATCCGGTTCAAATTCAATCCAGCCAATCACGACAAGTAACTTTTAATCCTTAGGCATACAAAGACACATGCAGTGAGTCATGTTTGTGCTATGAAGATCTGGTACAATTTGATATATTTTGCCGTTTTGGTACAGTCATTTGCAAAAATTCTGGCCGCCACGAACTATCAATATATCAATATATCGGGTGCATTATGGGTAATTAAATAATACTATTTTGAGTTTCCTAACTTATTAAATGAAGAAAAATTTACAAACAACAAACATAAGACTAAAATAAACATACTAAATATTTCTACCAACTTTGCTGGCGTTAACCCGCTTTAAGGGACATTTTTGATTATTTAATTACCCATAATGCACCCGATATATTGATATTTCGTAGCGGCCAGAATTTTTTCAAATGACTGTAACAGTATATTGATTCCAATATAACGATATGTAACGAACGCTACCCATGTTTATACATTCTTTAATGCCCGTCGCTCGTTGATCTGTCAAATCACTTTATATTTATATGAGCTATAAAAACAGTTTAATTTGATCTGTCTTTATACAGATGTAGCCACATCGAGGAGAAACCTACGATACTATTAGAGATCTAGAGGCAAACAAAGAGAACGAAATGCCGTAAGAACGTACAAATGCTGTTTTAAAGACGACTGTTACACTCGACAGCTGGCGTTGTGTCACTCATGCTGTTGACTAATAATGAACTAATTTAATAATAATTTACTCTTGAGAATTTGTCTAGATATTTCGCAACTCAGATTATATTTATAGTGATACTTATATCAATGTTAGTGAAGAGATATTTCTCAAACAAGTTACCCGTTTAATGCCGGCCGGTATATTATATGGCAAAACAGACTGCTCTACATAATCATGTTTACGCAATAATAATAAATAACTTCAAATATTTTTGGATGTATTTTTTTGCTGTATTATATTTAATGTGACTGCTCTATACGAGTTTATACGGAACTTTTTCCTGAGCTTGTGAAAATGGCTATTCACTCGGACGCTCTTTTTTGAGGGGACAAGTTTCCTCATTTTGTGCGGAAGGCAAAATATTGATGTTGAATTTCATGGGCCATTACGGAAGCACTTCAACTGTCATTGCGGTTATAGCATTCTTGCAGGAACGGCTTTATTTTCAGTGAGAAATGTAGAACTCACACTGAATTTTACAACTTTGGAAAAACGCAATTTAGTTTAGAACGCGTTAGCAGGGAGAGGGGCCAGGGGGGCCCGGGTCACCCAACAATTTTAGCTAGTTGTCGCTGATTCCATAAATTCAGTAAAATGTGTAAGTGACGGTCTTGACACCGTTCGAGAAATAGGAAATAATAATGTTTTTAATATGAACAAACTTTCCCTTCATGCAAAGTTTCATGTCTGTAAGATACTTTGTTTTGAAGATATAGATTTTCAAAGAACCCCTTTACGGGCCCGATAAGCTTTCGGGGCTTTCGAGAAACGGACCCCTGGTGGCCTGAACAAACTAGGCTGTCGTGGTCGGGAGAGACTATATAGCACTCAGTTGATGTAATGTTTTCATACAATCTTTTGTATTATTATATTGTTCACTGTCTATTGTGTCGTTGTAATCTCCATATATTGCATTTTATGAATATATTATATCAACTGAGTGCAAAAATATAACCTTATATAATATAACCTGTTATGATCTGTACTAATCTATAAGGAAGCACATAAAAGTTGTTGTTGTCGTGGTTGTATCTCCCGACTGACAGGTAAGGAAACTAACCAAATACAGTATTTACAAATATGTATTCACTTGCTTACAGTTAAGCCGCATCTACACGAACAAGTTTTCCTTGACAAGTTTTCCTTGACAAGGAAAAATTGACAATTTTTTTATCATCTACACCAACAAGTTTTCCTTGACAAGGAAAAATTGGCGATGTTTATGTCATCTACACGAGCAAGTTTTCCTTGACAAGGAAAACTTGTCAAGGAAAATTTGCTCTTGTAGATTCGGAATTACTTTCAAAAGTTTCCCAACAAATTTGCCTGACAAATATGTCGTCGAAGACAACAGACCTCCAGTATTAATCGATGAATTTCCATAATGGAGGACTCCACAATCATTGTTCGTACCCTTGTGTAGCGAAAAAGTCCTTCAGTGGTAGACTGCGAAGTACAAGATCACTCGAGTTTTCACCTTCGACCATTGTATTGTAGAATAATGGATCTTGATCGCTTGGCGTGGCTTGGCGTCAGCTTGCGAAATATCCCGGCGTTTTATAATTTGAGAAAAGCATTGAATCACCCAAAGCAAAATGTGTGTGTTTGTTTTTGTTTGATTGCTTTTCGCGCGCTATTTTTTCTGTTCAGTTTGTTTTTATAACTTGATTCTAAACCATTCAGACCCTGAAGATGGACAATGCGTCTGAAAGCTAGTACGGTCATTACCATGAAAAACCTTTGATCCTGCATTCTGATTGGCTAACCTACTTGCTCATTACTGTCTATATATAATTAGACTATTCAAAAGTAGTGACTTGCTTGGTTTTCACATTCAAAACAAAGGCGGTAATCTCGTATTTTATCGAAGTCAGTATGAGAAGAGTTTTGGGACACATTATTAGAGAATTCAAAACCAGAGAAGGCTAAAAGGACGAGAACATAAGCAAGTGGATCTTTTAATGGTAAGAATACACATTAAACTGATCAATGCGTGAATATTTGGCGATTCAATTACAATCTTTTCAATTCGAGCATTGAGGAATGGAAGCTACGAAACAAGTATCTTGCTGAAACATATATATATATAATACCGAGAATTACAATCAGGCAAATTATGTGAACCCTAAGATTATAAAACAGTTATTAGAAGTTATTGGAGAATTACATGAGGAATGAATCATAACGGTATGAGTTGTTCAATGCCGTGCCGAACTGCAATGGTCATGGCATCTTGTACTTTTTGAAACTGTTTTCACTCCACTTCGACTGATATATTATCGTAAGTTTTCCTTTGTATATGCAGAAGATCAAGGCAACTTTCGGCATGATCGATCAGTTCTAAAATTAAGGTTCATTAATATGCACGCGAGTATTTGAGAAACTTGGCCGTGCGTTTAATAGCACATGAAAATCTACAGGAACTTTAACCAACACGTCTATTTTAATGGTGATGATTTCTTCATGAAGAGAACTTTACTCTAAATCCAATCTATCATATCATATGATCATAATGTGAGTATTTTCTCCGACAGTAAGTTTTAGAAACGGTGATTCACCAAGTTTGTTTACGATCATCCTGATGTTGTCCAATTGTCATGTTGTTGTTTTGAGACGAAGTGCAAGGACGCTTCGTTCGTCGATTGTTCGTTTTCTTGTAAACAAAAAACAAATAAGATATTATAATAAAGATTCGTTTCTTCAACGTAAAGGATTTAATATATCCGAGCTTTCGGGCCCATGGCCCATCATCAGGGAATGAAGGCAATTCTAACGAACTTTCAGTTAACGTAGAAAACGTACAATGACAAATGACAAACGCGTTGCTATGCACGCGCACAGTAAAGTGATGACTGGAACTCTTTGATAGCGCGCGCTAATTCTAACAATTCACACTAATGACGTAAAAGAGGAAAATAATTATTTGGAATGGTTCTGCCACAGTCTCTATTAAAAATTGCGTTATTTTTGGCAATTAACCAAGCCTCCGTCCATCTTCGTTTCGTCCAGTTGCTCTCACTGGCAAGTATCCTCGTGTCTACCCAAGAGATGTCATGGTTGTTGGTGTTTGCGTGCTCTGATATTGCTGAACTGTCTGTTTTTCCCAACCTAACATTAGCCATGTGCTCCTTCTGCCTAGTCTTTAACGCTCTTCCTGTTTCCCCTATATACACAGCCTCACAGGAATTACAGTCGTTTCGCTTCTAAAACTTTTCGCCTCCAGTCGTTTCGCTTCTAAGTCTTTTCGCCTCCAGTCGTTTCGCTTCTAAAACTTTTCGCCTCCAAGTCCTTTCGCTTCTAAAATAATATACTTCCTAATAATGTTGCCGATGGTCCGTTCGCTTCTAAGGAATCGAAGGAAGGCTTGATCCCGGGGTTTGATATACTTATTGATCAGATAGATGTCCTAACTGACTACCGATTTTGGAAATTACTTTACAAATACGTGAAATACGTGTATTATAACATAATAGTTTGAAGAATTGGACAGTAATCATTTGTATTTCGCTAACATAAGAAGAACTGGACAGTGAGTAATTGACCTTTACAGTCAAGTTACTCGCTTCGAGTGTTTACTCGAATTCTGATTGGATTATTAAACAATTCAGTGGCTCTCCTTATATAGACAAGCTCCAAGCTTCGCATCTTAGGGAATTGTAAACATTGGTGACGCTACTGATCAACACGGTAATAGTAGAATCACGTACCAAGAGACGATGTCGGTCGACTGTCGGCCAACTTGTCGACCAACAAACTATCGACAGTCGGTCGACAACCTACCAACTGTCGGCCGATACACGGTATATATACACCGACTGTCGGCCGCCGGATCAGTACGATCGTTATTATTTTGATATTTTGAATGTATCATATCAGTACGGCCGAATTGGTTTTTCATTACCAAGAACGTAAGAGTCATTAAAAGGAAAATAGCGGACCTTTACAGCCAATACCGTACGTTCGAGTGATGCGAATTAGAAAAACCCTCAGCTCGCAGGGTATTCTTTCACTGACTTAGCTTATAAGTTTACTCAACGGCCAGCTAGCCGATCAAATAAGACACAGGAAGCCCAATACACAAGCAACCCCCAAATAAGATACAGGAAGCCCAATAACTCCAATACACAAACAGAGGCTGGTGAGCCTGTGGTTTCATGTATAATTCTCTAATCATAAAGAAACATCTGAAGATTTAAATCAGTCCACTTTATTTGATGTTTGTTTGATCTAGATGTCAAACGTGTTATTCAGCACAAGTTACGTTCGATCGAGTGATGCGTGACAAACAATTTCGTCTATTTCTTCTTTAGCTATAGTTGGTTAAACCTGTCTTTGTCAGGATCAACAGCCGCCATGACACCACTGCACCTTGCGTAAAACTGTGACAGACGCACGGTCGTGCGTTATCATCAGATGACACATGATCACGTGATCGCGTTTAGCCAATCAGAAGCCACAATTTAGTACAGTGTATGAAGGTTGAATAATAAGAGCTGATAGACCACTAGTAACGAACCAATCAGATTTGAATGGCAGGATTTGCGATAGACCACTGGATGGTTTATGTTGAAGGTTCTTATATTTACTACTTCCTTTGAGACGTAGGTGAACTGACGTCGACCGGATACCGTTGTTCAATGCCGTGAAAGAAATGGTCATGACTGATATTCTATCGTAAGGTTTTCTCATTTGTATAGACCGAATGCAATAATGGCGGAATCAGTAAATCTCATTTATTGTGTAGTTAATGATATGATACAGCCATCGTTTCAAAGAGTGTAATAACAAAGAGAAACCCACAATATTTTAGAACGAATCTACAAAAATGTAAAAAGTTATAGCGAATTGACATCACAAAGATTTGTATGGGAAATTGAGTTTTGGACTGACTAGCCTCGTTTCCATACTTGCTAGAATTCAAATGGTTATAACTTTACGGTGGTTTCATTTAAATTGATGGGCTTTTGATGCATTACTAGACTATGTATGGTCTTTCAAAAAAATGATATTATAAGCCAATTTATATTCATATAAATTAAAGTTAATAATACAACCATTAGCTTTAATTAAATGGACGCATATTAGATTCAATGGAATGTAAACTAATAATTGACCAGCAACACAAGCAGGCTTTGTTCAAAGTAAACACTGTAATGCAATATACTATTAGGACAATTACAAGGGTACAAGGGTCACTTATGGTATCACATGTCCTGGCATGGTTTAATTGCACCAGCCAATCATGTCACAGCATGCCAGGCTGTCAGTCCATGTTGTGGCATGTTTGCGTTGTCGATTGCAGTCGTTCAGTCCGATCAAACATACCCAGAAATCAGAGACATGCCTGGTCGCGCAGCTCATTATTCATAAGCTTTTCGTACATTTACATATCAAAGACAAATGGTAGAAATGTATGGCAAAACATAGAAAATCAGAAATATCTGAAGAACTAAACTTCGGATGCAAACTCCCGATAGCTAATTCACAAGTTTAATGTTTTGGGTGCTCGAATCGAGTACACTTCTTACAATCAAGCGAAAATAAAGTATGACAAAATCGATTTCAAAAATCGCTCTCTCAACAACATCTCACCTCTATCATTTACTGTAAAAGGCCGCCAAATTGAGTAAATTCCTAAAAGTTGGAGTCCGGTAGCAGCTTCGTCGTGCGTGGTACACACTTTCCCGATAGCCAGTTCGAAAGGACGTCATCTAAACTCACAGAATATCACACTTGTTTGGCCATAAATTCCACTTCTAATATGACAAAGTCCAGCCAAAGATAAGCTAAATTCCACTTTCGCCGATACAGAAGCATACTGAGTAAATATACTGTTTTCACCGTTGTTTTTCACTCGATGAAACGCTTCTGTCAAGATTATTTGGATCGCCATGTTTACATAAGTAGCCTGGCCTGTTAGATTACACAGGAAACCCAGAGATAGTTAGCTGAGTTAGGCTCAAAAAGCGAGAAATAGGAGAGACGATGGAGGGGAGGGGGTTCAACTTTGGGCTTCCTGTGGTAAATACCATTTTCGCATCTTTTTGCTAAATTTGCAATTATTTTAAAATGTAGAGGCTGTATGATCAAGATCGCTTCACACTATTAGTTTGTGATTCAGATTTCACATAGTTTACATGAATTTGAGCATAATCTTTTGATTCTGGGTAACTCCGCTGACACAAATAATCGTAGACGCAAAATGTCTCTGATTTCTGGCAATGACAGCTATCGATATACACGTAATTCCCTCCCACCCTCCCATTTTGTTCTAGTAGCATATGGCACAATTAGTAATAAGGCACAAGATAGTTACATGCAGTTATAAGCAGCCAATAGCGGTTGCATATATGGAAATCATGAACTCTGACAATCTCAGCAATGGTAAGAGATGGACAATGTCAACTATATTTTTAACTTCATGCTCAATGATGTAGCAGAGCTTTATCTTAGTATGTTTTAATAAAATCACGGGTTGGGGATTAGTGCTCCCATACTGGTCACTTTTGCCCCATAGACTTATGGTTTATTATCAATGAAGGGGTTGTATGTGAGTTACACCCTTATCACCCTCAGTAGGGGTTGTATGTGAGTTACACCCCTCAGCGACCCAGGGGATTATCATTGGTAGGGGTAGTATGTGAGTTACACCCCGGCGACCCGAGGGATATCACTGGAGAGAGGATTATCACCTCTCTTTGTCATGCACTGACCAGTATGCCAATTATGCGTGAGCATGGATCTGCTGCAGCAGATGGAGACCTAATTCCCATTCCCCATTACTCCACAAAACTGTGTTGTTATGTCTAATGGGTTGGAAGTATTAATTTATATTTATAGTATTTTATTATGAAGCCTAAACGATCGATTGTAATGCCTATAATTATTACTGAAGCTTATCGTTGCATTTATTTTTTGATACTGTTATTTTCTGAGCGATTTATCCTTGTATTTGAGAGGGGGGTCCATGACGGTGTTCCATGGACCTGGTCCACGATGGGGGTCCATGGACCCGGGGTCCATGTTATGTCCTCTCCCATATAAAAATAAGAGTTGCTCGAGGCGATAGCCGATAGTTTGCATCAGTGGTCGAGTGCTTTCTAAACTCCCAAAGTGCATCCATAACTCCATGGACGTAAAGCTATACTGAAAATCATGAACCAATTCTTTTATAACATAGCGACAATAAAGAATGGTGAGAAACAAACTATTTGTGATTGAAAGTTAAATTCTCTTATTGTTTGCGAAGTGTTGATAAAGTCGAACGCTCTGATTGGTAAATTCATACAAATTCATTCTATGTAGTTTTCTAGTCGAAAAATGAAAAAAGACCTACAAATATGATCGACAAAACATGTCAAGATATAATTTCACTGTACCTGACTTCATAATTTAACCCCATGCATATAGTCAACGAGGGCGAGCGGTCTAACTGTTAGAGTATAAAACCAACAGCTTGTTGGAAAAAAGATAAGTTTAAAGGACTAAATATGCACAAATTAAATGATAATTCTTAATTTGAATGAAAATATGGCCAAAGCAAACTAAGTTTTGCGTTCGATTCGTCAAATAATACTGAATCAAGGTAACTTTGCAGAACCTGAAAACATTCATTTTAAACCCTTATTAATGTTCTGCATGTAGACCGAATGCAATAATGGCGGAATAATTTGCATCAACTGAGAAAAAAATACGAATTTCATAATAATAATAATAATAATAATAATAATAATAATAATAATAATAATAATAATAATAATAATAATAATAATAATAATAATGTCATAATAATGTCATAATAATAATAATAATAATAATAATAATAATATAATAATAATAATAATAATAATAATAATAATAATAATAATAATAATAATAATAATAATAATAATAAATAATTATAATAATAATATAACATAGCATTGATATAACGCGCGCTCTGATTGGCTAATTAGCGTGCGCGTGCGTGCATCCATAACTCAATGGACGCACGCTCACGTCATAGGCATAGCGCGCGCTCGGAAATCAATTGGAAAATATAAATTGTTTCATTTGAATTTGAATTTACGCTTCTCTCGTGCTTAGCAGCCTCCCGCGTGCATCCATAACTCGATGGACGCACGCTGAGCGTTGACCATTCCTTCATATAATAATAATAATAATAATAATAATAATAATAATAATAGAGTATTTATATAGAGCATCCTGGAACCTCGATGCGCTTTACAATAAGCTTAAGAAAAAGAACTAGAAACTAGTGGATTATAAAAAAGATAATACCATGATCGCCTCGGTTTCCTTTGTCCTTCCAGGGACATACAAACCACTAAATCTCCCTTCCATTAGACAATGGATATCTGCATTGTCTCACTAATTTTCCCGGCGGGAAAATTAGAGAATGGAGATTCGGATCGTCCCCAGTGTGTCCCTCATATAGCAATCTCTGGGACCTTGGACAGAGTAGCCTGTCCGAATTACGTTCAACCTGAAAGCTAGCTCTACTCCAAGTTACTCAAGCGTCTAACACATGTGGGATGCTATGTCCTCGACTCTGAGCATGAGCAGCGCATATGCAAAGACCGGAATTCTTTCTTGTCTGGACTAAAATTTTGGAATTCTCTTTATTTCTTGCCTTTTCTCATTGCTTACTAAACGTTACCACACCCTGAAGTTTTATTTTTCGTATTTTCGGGCACTTTTCCTTGATTGGTCAACTTCAGCGTCTTTTACAAAGGCAAAACACCTCTCCGCCATGATTTTTGACCAAATGAAGATTAAATATTCCTAAACTGACTAATAAAAATACTCGATCATTGTACAAATGAAACAAAGCATCACAATTTCTAAATACTCCAGAGTGTGGTGTAATCAACGCTCTTTGAGAAAAATATTGTAGTTCGTACTGCTCTAAGTTATGCAAAGTGAACTATATTTTACTTTATTTCCTCGGTGTTCATGGTATTACAAACTGATACCATGACAATTCGGGACGGCGTCGGCACTTCCACAAATTCTCCCTCGGCTTGCCTGAAATTTAATCACTAATATATTGCCCTCTTGTCATGGTATTACTTATAATAATACAATGATCACCTCGATTTTCTTTGTTCCACGAGGGACATTTAACATCGAACATCACTCGCGAAAGCTCTAAGCCAAGCATCGCTCATGAATAGTAATGAGGGAAATTTAGACTAAATGCCCCTCATGATTATATTCATGACAGTCCCTCATATAACAATCACCGGGACCTTGGACAGAGCAGAGGAAACACCACTCTGTCCGACTTATGTTTAACTTGAAAGCAGGCTCTACTCCATGTTATTCAAGCATCCAGCACATGTGGGATGCTATGTCATCGACTCTGCACATGAGCGGAGCATATGCAAAGTCCGGAATTGATTTGGTTTTGTCCAAGTAGGCAATTGATTTGGTTTTGTCCAAGTAGGCAATTGATTTGGTTTTGTCCAAGTAGGCAAATGATTTGGTTTTGTCCAAGTAGGCAATTGATTTGGTTTTGCCCAAGTAGGTAATTGATTGATTTGGTTTTGCCCAAGTAGGTAATTGATCTGGTTTTGTCCAGGTAGGGAATTGATTTGGAGTTTTGTCCAAGTAGACAAATTATTTGGTTTTGTCCAAGTAGGCAAATTATTTGGTTTTGTCCAAGTAGGCAAATGATTTGGTTTTGTCCAAGTAGGCAAATGACTTGGTTTTGTCCAAGTAGGCAATTGATTTGGTTTTGTCCAAGTAGGCAAATGATTTGGTTTTGTCCAAGTAGGCAATTGATTTGGTTTTGCCCAAGTAGGTAATTGATTTGGTTTTGCCCAAGTAGGTAATTGATCTGGTTTTGTCCAGGTAGGGAATTGATTTGGAGTTTTGTCCAAGTAGGCAATTGATTTGGTTTTGTCCAAGTAGGCAAATGATTTGGTTTTGTCCAAGTAGGCAATTGATTTGGCTTTGCCCAAGTAGGTAATTGATTTGGTTTTGCCCAAGTAGGTAATTGATCTGGTTTTGTCCAGGTAGGGAATTGATTTGGAGTTTTGTCCAAGTAGACAAATTATTTGGTTTTGTCCAAGTAGGCAAATGATTTGGTTTTGTCCAAGTAGGCAAATGATTTGGTTTTGTCCAAGTAGGCAAATGACTTGGTTTTGTCCAAGTAGGCAATTGATTTGGTTTTGTCCAAGTAGGCAATTGATTTGGTTTTGTCCAAGTAGGCAATTGATTTGGTTTTGTCCAAGTAGGTAATTGATTTGGTTTGAATTTTTTTATTTTAAAAATCGATTTCATATGAAGTGAAGAGTGGAATGGCTCAGTAAGAGCTTCAAATTTGCGAGTTATAAAGGTTTGAATCGTGATATGCTAATATCACGTCATTTTGACGTCATTTGGGTTGCAATTTGTTATACAAAAGCGCCCTTGTGCAAATTATTTAAAAAATTCATCTGGGAAAAAGTTTTCTACACCTTATATAAATGATGTTAAACTTTTTCTTCTATTTCAGAGAAGAGTTCTGCTTGGAAAAATATAAATAAGTTAATGAGCGTGCAACCAAGTTGACGTCACCGAATTACCATATCATGCACGATTTCAAACCTTTATAACTCGCAAATGGGAAGTTCAAAACACAAAATATTCAAACATCGCAGTATTCACTTCATATGTAATCGATTTTTAAAAGAAACATTTTCGCTTCATATGCACTTTCAGGGCGCGATCAGTGCGCGCGTTATATAAAATATGTTGTCAGTGCTAATTTTTTTAATAATATACATGGATCAATGTTTACTAAATGATTTTATTTTACTTCTTTACTTTCAGCCTCTTGGATATATTCTAAGGTAATCATGAGATTCAGGACATTCTTTGGAATAGCTGCAGTCTTCATCCTTCTGCTATTTGTTCTTGAAATACGTCAAGGTGTTGTAACGAATTTGATAAAGAAACATTCTCTCTTCAAAATAGTAATGGAAGCAATATCACAGCAGAACAAGACGAGTTCAATCAGCATGATCATCAACGATACACTGCAAAACAAGTTTGAACGGTTGAGGCAGTACAACAATGCAACTGAAAAAACAACAGAACAGAACAAAACAAAGCTCGGTGTCAAAGTGGTGTTGTTTTATACTACATGGTTTGGTGATACAAAGTGGCCACATCAGGGTATTGACAACACTGCGATGAAACTCATCCATTTTGACAACAAGCGACAGTGTGCACATAGGTGTCGCATAACTTACGATAAAAGCGAAATGGCTCACAGCGATGCAGTGATGTTTCATGGCCGTGATATGCCTGGTGATATTAAACAATTAAAACAAGTATCTGACGGACGAAATCAACGGCAAAGATGGATTTATTTGACTCACGAAAACCCCCATAATGCTGGTCGTAACCCTGCTCTGTACAACGGACTCTTTAACTGGACAATTACTTACCGAAAAGACTCTGATATTTTTTATCCAGGTAGCACCGTTCGAGAGATTACGACCAATGAAATTCCCAAGGACCACAATATAACTAACTATGCCAAAGGCAAGGACAAGCTTGTTGCGTGGGCGGTGAGCCATTGTGGAACAATCAGGGATAACGTTGTAAAGAAACTTTCAGAGTTCATTCCAATTTCTGTATATGGAGGGTGTAGCCGTTATATACCAAAACGGATCAACGTTAACGATAATAACTGTCCACGTGATAGTGAGCAATGCGCAAAGATTTTGAGAACCTTCAAGTTTTACTTATCATTTGAAAATGGCATTTGTACCGACTACATCACTGAGAAATACTGGGATACACCGATTTTTTACAACATGGTTCCCATAGTTTTGGGACCTGAATACTTTGCTAAACTCGCCATACCAGGATCATATATAAATATTTTCGATTTTCCGTCGATAGAGGCCTTGGCCAATTATATGAAATACTTAGACAAAAATGATACTGCATATAACGAGTATTTTCAATGGAAAGCAAAGTATCAACGATGGGATCCCTCTTGGACTTGCCAATTGTGCGAAAACCTTTATAATGATACACTGCCTCGTAAAGTCTATGACAATCTTGGAGATTTCTGGGGAACCAAGGCCTGTTGTTCTAAACACGAAGCAAAACTGACAAGTTACATAAGTGGTTAAACATAGAATAAATGAAAGCAATTAATGATGATGATGATGGTAGGTAGGAGAAGTGGTGTTATTAGTAGTGGTGATGATGACGATGGTATGTAGGAGAAATGGTGTTATTAGTAGTAGTGATGATGATGATGGTAAGTGGGAGAAGTGGTGTTATTAGTAGTGGTGATAATGATGATGGTAAGAGGGAGAAGTGGTGTTATTAGTAGTGGTGATGATGACGATGGTACGTATGTAGGAGAAATGGTGTTATTAGTAGTGGTGATGATGATGATGGTAAGTGGGAGAAGTGGTGTTATTAGTAGTGGTGATGATGATGATGGTAAGTGGGAGAAGTGGTGTTATTAGTAGTGGTGATGATGATGGTACTGTAGGTGGGAGTGGTGTTATTAGTAGTGGTGATGATGATGATGGTAGGTGGGGGTAGTTGTGTTATTAGTGGAAGCAGTAGTATACCAGTAGCTGTATGTTGTTGTAGTAGTAGCAGTTGTAGTAGTAGTAGTGATAAAAGTACGTATAATGGTACATTAGATAATTCTTATATGTATTTGAGTAGAGGGGAAAGGAGAGTTTCACCCCACCCCCCCACTTCTGTTTTCAGAATTGGCGCCATTTTTGACTTTTGTAATCTCCCCTCTACTCCAACAGTGTAGGAGCGGCGCCGTCGGGGTGGGAAATAGTATTTGAGAAGATAAATACTATGGGTATATGGGAGAGTTGAAGGAGATTTATGATTGGCTCATGACTGATTATTACATTACAAAAAAGAAAGCGTCTGCGTTGAAAGGGTTTATGAGAACTTACAGAATAGAAGGAAAGGATAAAATGGATGCTAAAACATTTCTAGATAGTGCTAAGGATAATGTTGTTGGTCTGTTAGAC
Organism: Actinostola sp. cb2023; assembly: GCA_033675265.1. Taxonomy (NCBI): domain Eukaryota; kingdom Metazoa; phylum Cnidaria; class Anthozoa; order Actiniaria; family Actinostolidae; genus Actinostola; species Actinostola sp. cb2023. The sequence goes on along the minus strand of JAUJYZ010001257.1, from coordinate 221,063 downwards.
GAACAAGAAAAACCTCTTAAAATGAAACTTATATTGGAGGTTGAGTTTTATAAAAAGAAGTCTTTTACTATCTCGTACTTTCACTCGGAAATAGAGGTGACTACAGATTCGACTTATGTTGGTAAAGTTTATGAAAAGATGCGAGGGGGTATTTTAGAGAAGCTCGCCACATTTCAAAATATGGGTTCTGGATGGATATTCAGAAGAGTTGTGGCTCTAGATATTAGCATTGACAAATATATTCCTTTGAGGGGTAAATCTTATATCGATTTGCCGTTGAAGCTAAAGAAGAAAAATGCTATAATTAACATACTAAACAAAGATAATCAGTGCTTTAAATGGGCAGTTACATTATCTATTTTCGCGTTAGAGAAGCATCCAGAGAGAGTCTCCATGATTCTGAAAGAGAACGCAAAAAAGCTAGATTGGAGCAGCCTTGAGTTTCCGATGCAGTTGGATAAGATTTCAATCTTTGAAAAGAACAACCCTAAGTACGCTGTTAATGTTTACGGGTGTAAAGAAAGCGTCTATCCATTGAGGATTAGTGATAATGAAGATAGGGAACAGGTAATTAATCTGTTGCTGATTTCAAATTCAACGACTGATCATTATTGTTGGATAAAGAGTATGAGCAGATTGCTATCGGCACAAATTACAAATCACAATGGAAAGAGATATTTCTGTGAAAGATGCCTCAATTCATTTAAAACAGAGATTTCATTGGATAAGCATTCAGAATACTGTGGAGCGCACAACTCGATTAAGATAACTTTGCCAAAGAAAGGCACCACAATTTCGTTCATGAACTATAATCGTAGCATGAGAGTACCCTTTGTAGTTTATGCTGATTTCGAATGCTTTACAGAACCTATTAACAATAGCAGCGAGCATGCAGAAGATGAAAGCTATACGGAAAAGTATCAGATGCATAGACCGTCTGGATTTTGTTATGGGATTAAATCTTTTGATGATTTGAAGCCGAAGATTGTCAGGTACACGGCAAAAGATGCAGATGAAGATATCGGCAAGTTGTTTGTCGAACGTTTAGAAAAAGATATTAGAAAGCTGGCCGGTATAAAAGCAAAAGATATTTTGATGACAGAAGAGAATAGGAAAGATTATGATAATGCTGTTGATTGCTTCATTTGTAATCAAAAGCTGAAAGAAGATAAAGTTCGCGATCATGATCATTTAACAGGAAAGTATCGTGGAGCTGCTCATGCTGTTTGTAACTTAAACTATAGAATTCCTAAACATATTCCAGTGATATTTCATAATTTGGCTGGATACGACGCTCACTTGTTTATTAAAAGCTTGGGGTTTTCAGAAGGTAAAATTGATTGTATTCCAAATAATGAAGAGAAATACATCTCCTTCAAGAAGGAAATAGTTGTAGGCACTTGGATCAAGGATGGTAAAACAATGTACATTAAACGAGAGCTTAGATTTATTGACAGTTTTAAGTTCATGTCGTCGGGTCTGGATAAGCTAGTGGGAAATCTTAAAAAAGAACAGTTCAGAAACATGTCAAAGTTCTTTACAGATGAAAAACTTGATTTGATGTTGAGAAAAGGAGTTTATCCTTATGATTATGTGAATAGTTTGTCAAAGTTAGATGAAACAGCGCTACCGCCAAAAGAAGAGTTCTTTTCCAAACTCAACGACATAGATATTTCAGAAGCCGATTACAAACATGCACAGAAAGTCTGGTCTGTTTTCAAAATGAAAACTATGAGGGATTATCACAACCTGTATCTTCTCTCTGATGTTCTTTTGTTGATGGACGCCTTCGAAGCTTTTAGAGATGTGTGTATTAAAAACTACAAGTTAGATCCGTGTTGGTATTACACAGCGCCAGGTTTGTCTTGGGACGCTATGCTGAAGATGACCAAGATCCAACTTGAGCTTCTCAGCGATGTGGACATGCTTCTCATGGTTGAAAAGGGCATCCGAGGTGGGGTCAGTATGATTACCAAGAGGTACGCCAAGGCCAATAACAAGTACATGAAAGAGTATAGAAAGGGCGAGAAATCTATCTTTATTAAGTATCTTGACGCAAATAACCTCTATGGTTGGGCTATGTCTGAGCCACTTCCCACCGACGGTTTCAAATGGATGAGTCAAGATAAACTGCGTCATTGGCATCGATATCCGTGTATTTTAGAAGTAGATTTGGAGTATCCAGAGAAGCTGCGTGATTTGCACGATGAATATCCTTTAGCGCCAGAACATTTGACTTTGAACAAAGTTGAAAAGTTAGTTCCTACGACCAGAAATAGAAGAAAGTATGTTGTACATCATCAAACCTTGAAGTTGTATGAGAGTCTTGGGATGGAAATAACAAAAATACATAGAGGAATTACATTTAATGAATCGGACTGGTTGCAAAAGTATATAAACTTGAACACTGAACTTAGAACAGCAGCAAAGAATGATTTTGAAAAGGATTTCTTCAAGCTGATGAACAACAGCGTGTTTGGTAAAACAATGGAAAATATTCGTAACAGGCAAGACATCAAACTTGTAACAACTGAGAAACAAGCCGCAAAGCTAATCTCGCAGCCGAACTATTATCGTAGAACCATCTTTTCGGAACATCTCTGTGCCATTCACATGATAAAAACAGAATTGGTCTTTAACAAGCCGGTCTATTTGGGAATGGCTATTTTAGATCTGTCGAAAGCTCTCATGTACGATTTCCACTACAATTACTTCAAGAAGAAATTCAGAAACACATCGGCGCTGCTGTTTACAGATACGGACTCGCTGATGTATGAGGTAGAAACAGAAGATTTCTATAAAGATATTAAAGATGATATTGATTCTAGGTTTGATACAAGTGCTTATCCAAAAGATCATCCGATTGGTACATGGGCTAATAAGAAAGTCATTGGAATGATGAAAGATGAAACTGCCGCAGAAGGCGAAATAACTGAGTTCGTTGGTTTGAGAAGCAAACTGTACGCACACAAAATAGAGGATAAAGAGGAAAAGAAATGTAAGGGCATTAAGAAGTCTGTTGTAAAGAAAGATCTCGAATTTGACGATTATAAGAATTGTCTGTTCTCTGGAGTCAAAGTCATGCGAAAGATGAACGTGATTCGAAGTTATAAGCACCAGCTCTTCTCAGAAACTGTCAATAAAGTAGCTTTGTCAAGAGAAGACGACAAAAGGAATATTCTTGCAGATCAAATTCACACCCACTCTATCTGAGGTTTCAATAAGCTAGAATATATGGATAAAGTTTGTTGCGAGTACTGTCAGAGGTATTTTAAACCGCAAAGATTAATCTATTGTATAGTTGGTGGATACACTTACAGAATCTGTTCAAGTTGTAAAAAGGTATTCAACAGCAGAGAAGTACAGTTTCATCGCACGAAGGCTTATTCTGCGAGAAGATATTACAGGCGCTAGTTATAAAACACTGTCTGGTGGTGGCTGGGTGTCTTCAGGAATGACTTGTAATTCCTCTCGAACAAAAGAACGTCTTGGAGCCCCGAGGAAATATAATACAGGCTGATCGGGGGATATCTGTATTCGAGTTATGTCGTGCATTTCCATAGACCATATCGGATCCGTAGCCCGTCTTTTTTCGCCGCCCTCCAATTCGCCAGGAGCGTATAAATATCTAACTTTCACCCCTGCTGGCAATCTTTTCTCTTTTAATCCAACAGGTCTTTTATAATGGGCCTCTTTCGGTTGATCCACTTTTTTTAGCTTTATGGATTCGCTAGGGGTGCCTCCAGTAATTCTCTTTACCCCGCTGTTAATAGATTTTATGACATCGGGTAATCTTTCCACCCATTCACGGGATCTGCCCTCTTCTAACATTTCTTGAGCATATTGATGGCTGAATAACTTTTCAGAAATAGTTCGATTAGCGCGCTCCACTAACGATTGCGCTCTATGATTTCCAGCTTCTGATCTTTGTATTTTTTTCATAATCGAGGTCACTTCTCCCTTAAATTCAGTGCCGGGATCTACCATTATTGTTTCAGGCCATTGTAATTTTCTAGAATATATTTTATTAAAAGCTTTAGATACTTCTGTGGAGTACTTAGACGTCAAAGGTTCGGCGTCAACATATCTGCTGGCTACATCCACGACGACTAGAGCATATTTGTAAGTCTTTCTTTTAACAGTATCGTGTGGTAAAAATAAAAGATCTGCTTGGTGTATTTCATTTGGCTTTGAAATATCCCAATGCGGTCTAGGAATGTATTTCGGAGGCGGTAAATAGATCTGCCACAGCGCTTGTTTTTCTAACCAATTCTTTACACTATTTTTATCTGCTATATTTGCAGCGTCTGCTAATTGATGGATCGCGTCATAACCTTTCCAATATCCAACGGCTGAATAGTATATTTTTGAAAGTTTCTTGTCCATTATATATGACGCAATCTATTCCGGAAATATTAGATGTCAATCGAGACTACAAACAGCCTTATGGTTTGAAAGCTGAAAAAACGGTTCATCGTGTGACGTTCAACCCCTCTTCAGCCAATCCAGGAGAAACCCTTTATATCCACATTCCAAAGTTATCAGAAAATGTGGTGTATGTGCCTGGATCTATTGCACTGATCTTTAAATTAACTTTAGCTGCTGCAGGGCATGCTAATAACACAATTATTAATAATTTAAGTAGAGCTCTAAAATCTCATATGAGGGTTTTGTATGGCGGGGAGACTCTTCAAGACACGCATCGTATCGATCTGTTTGAAACCTATAAAGATCTCTATTTGTCGAAAAGAGAACGGGAGAATAGGTTGCGTGAGGGCATTTCATCGGCTAATATGCGAAAACTACGAACCGCGGCAGGGGATAAAGTGTCTACAGATGCAAACGAGGTAGCTCTGGCCGCCGTTTATGGAGACAGATACCGAATGCCAATCAACCACTCTATTTTAGACGCCCACGGCAGTTTCTATGCAAAAGCACTCTCTCAGAATCTAACGTTTGAGATTACACTTCCACAAAGCAAAGAAGTTACCATAACCTCGGATGCAACTAAAGCATACACTTACAGTCTTTCAAATATCGAGCTTGAATATGAGTGTATTGCTAGTGATTATCTTGCGCGCGAAGCTTTATCGGCCTATCAAATAGGTAAAGGTTTTTATTATGAGAACATTCTTCTCCATAAGACATTCACGATTAATAAAGCCACCGACAGTGTGATTAACGAACATGTCAACATCCCCCGGCGGTCGATGAGTGGTATTTTAATGCTATTTACTGAGGCGTATGCTGTAGGTGCTAGAGATAGTGAAAAGTTTGTCTCTCCTCATATCACACACGTCAATATCAACGTGGATGGAATGCCAAACAAGTTGTATTCGAAGGGCATGCAACCCACAGATTTTTGGAATTCGATTAGATCAAGATTTGGTGAGACTGATAATATCACGCCTAAAGACTTTTATTCAGATAAATTCGCCCTATGGATTGATTTGAGAACCTTTGCCGATAATAAAATTCATGGAAACGGCCTATTGTTGAATAGCACAAAAGATGGCGTTAAACTAGAGATGAAGAGGAAAGTTGGCGGGTCAGGAACTTTAACATGCTATATGTTTGTCATTGCCGACGCCCTGATGGAAATTCAAGGCAGCAGTTTGAAAGCGATTCTGTATTAATATATGGAAGAGTTGAAAGATCAGGTGCCCTTTCACTGTATAATAGTAGGACCGACGAATTGTGGCAAAACAAAATATTTGGTGGAGACTCTAAGAGGGTCTTATAGAAATGTTTTTGAATATGTGGTTTTGATTTGCCCCACCTATTCGAAAAATAAAACGTATCGAGGGTTTGCAAATAAGGATCCAAGGTTTATTGTTCTGTCCCCAGAATCAGACAATGTGGATGAGATAAACGATTTGCTTTCATGCTGTCAAATAGTATTCTCTGGCACAAACACATTAATCATATTAGACGATTGCGCATTTTCAAAAGATCTCAAACAAAGATCGAACAAGTTTATTAAGTTGGCCTTCAGTGGGAGACATGAATTGTTGTCCTTATGGGTATTAACACAACAATTGTCCTCTATAGCCAAACCCTTTCGGGAAAATGTCGGATGTATTGTTTCATTTTATAATCCTAATCTTCTGTGTGAAAAAACTCTGTTTGAGGAATATGGTGGAAATATGCCTCTTGAAGAACGGAAGTCTTTTATTAAAACATTAAAATCTGAAAAATATTCGAGAATGTGTTTTTCTTTAAGGCATCCTTATAATCATTATTTAGAAATTCCCTCTAATATATGACATCCATTCTAGACCAATGTGCAGAGGAAACGGTACCCGAGGAAGTGGTAAAGAAGAAGGCTGGGAAGAAGAAAGTTATAGATTCTGTGGAAGTAGAAGAAAAACGTGAACAATTATGTATCTTGTCCGTACTTGGTACGATTGACCAGTATACTGGAATTAAAATGTCTTTAGGCGATGTGAAGAAGTTGCCTACCAAGGAGGTGGATAAGTATTTTAACAGATATCAGACGGTTCTAGGGAATAAGATCACACAGGGTTTAGTGAGTTCAGCCCTAGAGCTTGCCGTAGGATTGGCTTCTTACGCCATCCCTATTGATAATACTAAAGAATTGTGTGAGGATTTGAAGGCCAATGAGGTGTTGACCCAAGAGTTGAATAATATCGCAGGATACCTTCTTTTAAAAGGCGGCAGAATGGTGGCCTTGTCAAGCTGTCTGGTTCAAGTGGCCAAACATGTTAATTTTACACCCGCAGCAGCAGCAGTATCAGGTATGGAGGACATCGATATCCTAGATATAGAACATGGAACTGCAACTCTATGAAAACTTAGAATTGAATTTATCTATTGAAACATTTACTGATGGGGAGAATGTATGGTTTAAAGGTATGGATGTTGCGAAGGCGTTAGAATATGTAAATACGGCTAAAGCAATTCAAGTGCATGTGGACGAAGAAGATAAAAAAAGCTGCCATCCCAATTTGGGATGTCAGGTCAGACGCCTCATTTTTATAAATGAACCTGGGTTATACTCTTTGATCTTCAGCTCTAAGATGCCGGTCGCAAAGCAGTTCAAAAGATGGGTAACACAAGAGGTGTTGCCGTCTATAAGAAAACGCGGCTATTATAGCTCCAATAATAATATGAAGATGTTTAAGATACAAAACGAATACGATCTCCACACTAAAGTAGTTGGCTATATCAGGCGCTTCCACCCCTATTTACTGATCGTGGCTGGCTTGGGTGAAAATCAAGACTCGAGTTCTAAAAGAATTAACTCTTATAGAAAAGGGTATACGAAGGGGCAGCCCGATTTGGTCATTAATAATTATCATAAAAAATATTGGGGACTTTGCATTGAATTTAAAACACCCACGGGAAAAGGAAGTCTGTCGGCCAATCAGGAGAATCTATTGGAGCGGTATGAAGACAATGGGTTCAAATGTGTTGTCTCCAACGATTACGATCTTATTATAAAAGAGCTAAACACGTATTGTGAAGATATTAGAGTATTGTGCGTCTACTGTTGTAGGAAATTTAAATCAAGAAGAACCTTAAGAAATCACGAGCTGTATTTTCATAAAATCTGTAGCTACCCCGCGGCGGGTCAGGTCACAGCACTGTTCTAATCGTTATGGCAGAGGACGAAAGCTGCAGGACCTCTTTTGAACAGCTTATAGTCAGTTTCTTACAAGGCAACGTAAGATTCCTTTTAAGGAGATCTAAACTTATAAGGAATTCCGCGGATTCGACCGCCTTTGCCTCGGTGTATAAAGTTTCCATGCAGACGACATGATGGGCCTTATTCGTCTCTAATTGTATTTGCCCTGCAGCGGTGCTGGCGATGCGAATGTATCTTTCAATCTGCCCTTGATTGGAGAAGCTTTTCTTGAAAGCCTTCTGTGCCATGGACCAGGATAAAGGAAAGTCTATTTTTTCCCACAGGGCCGGCGGGGGTACACGTTGGTAAAGAATACTGACTTGTATTGTTCTCGTAGGAGAAGCAATCACCGCCTCCAACATCTCCAGAGGAGTAAGATCCATTTTCAATTCTGTCACTTCTCTATCAATACTGTTGAATACTTCTTTAAGATCTTCCAATCTAACTTTTATGGAGCTGCAGACCATAGGACGATCTTGTTTTATTTTTACGTTTGCTTTAAGAAAGTGGATAGATTCAATATCCTTGGCATAAATCTCTAGAATGTCAGAATCGAAGCTAAGTATGACTTGACAGGCTCTAAAAGTTCTCAAAAAAGATACGATTGATTTTAAATAGGCAGGGTGGGTGACCAGGATCATCTATTAGAGCAATGCACAGTCTCAATATATGGAGTCTGTGACCGCTTATCTTAGAACGCTTCAACGAATAGCGAAAAAATATAATACGACGGCGGCGGCGGATGAAATAATATCTGAGTTTTATTTAGAACGGCTAGGAGGAGATTTATCAGAGAATTACTTTTTTACAGTGTGGGGCAACTATGAAGATAGAACAAACATGATTATTAATACACTGCCTGCGGAAGAGTTAGAAGTAGTTCAGCTGAGGAAAATGTTAAGCGCTCTTCCTTGTAATGCAGTGGAAAACAACGAATATGAAATATGCATTTGCGGCACTAGGATGGTCTTGGATAGAGAAGACTTGCAAATGAGGTGTTCCGAGTGTGGAAGAGAAGTTTCCATGCCTGTATCTGTTAACGATGCTCAACTTTACAGTCAAGAAGGGCAGTCGGTGAAGCCTGGCATTTTTAATCCCAGCAAACATTATCGTCATTGGATCAATCTTATTCTAGGGCAGCAGGTGTTGATCCTTCAGGACGGTGTAATAAATAACTGTAAGAAACAATTAGTGGGCGCTACAATTCAAGACGTCAGAATAGCTCTAAAAGATAGTGGCCGTGCAGATTTGAACAAACACGCTTCTGCCGTTTGGAGCAGAGTCACTGGCAATCCTATACCAAAAGTATCTGCTGATGTGCTTGTTAAAGGAGAACATCTTTTTATACAAGTTTTAGAAGCTAGAAATCATATCAAGGAACTGTATAAAAAAAATAGAAGATATTATCCTTATTACATTTTTAAGATATTAGACCTCTTAATCGCCAAAGAGGAAGACCGTAGTATTTTGCGCTTTATTCATCTGCAAGGCTCCGACACAGTAGAAAAGAATGACGACGAGTGGCGGTTGATATGTGAGAAGACAGGGCTGGAATGGAGATCGACTACAGCTACTTTACGAAAGCTGCGGCGTTGATATTTCAAAGATCATTGCTGCTTAATTGTTGCTGTAGCATTTCCTACAATAGATATATAATACTGCTGCTTAATTGTTGCTGTAGCATTTCCTACAATAGATATATGCTACTGCTGCTTAATTGTTGTTACAACCGCATCTTTCTATAAGATCGCCGCAGTTATAACAAGGGCCTGTTGTACAAACATGAGTACTTAACAGCGCCATAGAAGTGAAGACCTCATTGCAATCTTCACAGACAGGCAATTTATTTTTTGTACATACTCTACTGTGCGAGTTTAATCTTTGCATAGAACAGAAGGTCTTATTACATTCTTTACAAGTAGGCTCTTGCTTCTTCTTTTCACATACTCTATTTCTTATATGAGTTCCCAGTCGTTGTTTGCTGCAGAACATTCTATTACACTCCATATACTAGAGAATACAAACGCCTAATAGCAGCAATATGTTCTATCTCTAGTAGGAAAATCTATCTACAGCAGCAGTAGGTTGCCAGCAGGTCGTAAGCAGCAATTACGCAGCCGCGGCAAATATAATAATCTAGCAGCATTACATATCTCTGTTGAGCATCTGTTGGAACTCCGTTGGAAGCTGTTGGGCATCTGTTGGAACTCTGTTGGAAGCTGTTGGAGTTGTTGAGCATCTGTTGGAATATTATTCTATATATATGTCTGAAGCCGCAGAGGATCAAATTACCAAAGAACCAGAGACCCCCATTGTTAAGCAAAAGGACCCTAAGAAGGTCGCAGCTGGAAAAAAACTGGCCGAATATCATAAGAATGCTAAGAAGGCTCTAGAAAAGAATGCCGAAGATGGCCCAACTACCAACAACTGGACACCGTCACTAACAACGACATTGACGATAGTTGGAATAGGTCTAACCGCTTTAGATTTATATTTCCGATGGAAGAAAGAAGCGCCTATAGTGGCTGCAACAACAACGCCCATACCTGCTGTAGCTCCTACAGTCGCTAGAAGAGGCATGGAATAAATATATCTATATATAATGTCCGCAGAAAACAAATTAATGAAAACTATTACAGACTCTTCTGTAGTTATCGGCATCGCGGCCGGTATTGGCTACATCGGAAAGAAAGTTATGAAAGAATCGTTTATTAATGACCCCAGTAGCAGTCTAACAAATTATGGCAAATGGGTGGCGGTTCTGGCCGGCTCTATGTATTTGAAACACTATCTTGAAGATCAAAAAATCCTGCCAAAATCTCTCTAATATAAATGGCCACCGCCATCGTGATGATGGTCGCCGGAGCTGTTCTGAATGCAACAGCTTTTACAGGCAGCATGTATTTAGCGAAAACCCTAAGTTCTAAGAAACATACTGACGAAGAGAAAATTCGACACGATAAGGCCCTTGAAAAATACCAGCATGATATGGGTGAATTTGAAAAAAAGCACCAGCAATACCAAGACTGGCTCACAGAGCGTTATGAAAATAAGAAGTTGGCAGAGGGCAACTTGCACGATACGGATGATGCATTTACTTTGTACAGTAAGACGCATCCTGATTTTGGCAAACAACCTCAATTTTCTGATTATTATAAACCTAGCAAAAATCAGAAACACAACGAAATTATTTACGTGGGTGCTGGGATGATGGGAGCTGGTTTTTTAGCGGCGAGATATTTGTAGATTATATGGAGGATGTCATTGATTTTGACCCCACTACAGAGGAAGGCAGAACTGATATAAATGACGATGACGATGATGATGAGACTCAACGCCTTATTAATAGAGATGGAGATGAAAGATCTAAGATAAGGCAGGCTATAGATAGACTTAGAGGACCTGAATACTCGCGTGCAAGACACGTTCTAGGTTTCGACGACGCGCCCCCGGGTGAAGAGATTGAAATGGGCGATCTTTCACGGAAGAGGTTGGAAGAAATGGAACAGCGGAAGACTATTGCTGAAGAAAGAATCCAAGAGTTATATCCTGAATGGGACCCATCAAAAGCTACCTTTACCTTTGATGTTGATTATTATGGCAATACTACTGTTAGACTAAACCATCATGGGGCGAAAACACATTTATTAACATCAAACAAGTTGCCACAAACAATATTAAACAATTTAGGCCGATCGGCTGAAAATATTGAAGAATATAATAGAGCTAAAAAAGATCTTGATATTTTTTACAGGGATAATACGATTAGTAGAGAAAACGGGTTTGATGTCAGAATCAATGAAAGAGATGTAATTGAGGTCTATGACAGTGACAAGAACAAGTGGTATCCGATTAGCACTAAAATGGGGGACGAATTCAGTGAAAAATCTTTTGGAAAAATAACAAATAAAATTAAAAATGCTTTAGGCGAGTCTAGCGAATCCAAGTTAAAACGATTAGCTACTTCTAAAGCTGTTTTAGATGAAGGAATAGCACCATTAAATTCTGAAGTAGTTGTCATAAGCGATAGGATAGACGACAACAATAGAAGTATTAGCTCAAATAAGGAAAAGATTGATGACTTAGAGTCAGAATATGAGATGTATCATAATTCTCAAAGACAGACAGATGAAATGGTAAAACAAGCGGAAACTATAAGGGGTAAAAGATATGAATTAATTGCAGAGAACACTAAATTAATTGATGATACTGAAGCTCTCACTAATACAAAAAATATTTTAGAATCCCAAGTACAAGAGCTGGAGGATAAAAGACAAAAACTTGAAGATGAAATGGAAATTATAGAAGAAAAATTACCATTGAAAGAAAGGATAAAACTTATCTTTAAAAAATATGGTGTCACTGCCTTTGCTATTGTTTCTGCTGTGGGTATTGTCATTGGCGTCATTATTAATAGTTTAAAAAGTGGGTTATCTTCGGTTGCAAAAGGTCTTGGAAAAGGTTTGAAAACAATAGGTGAAAAATTAGCTCATATATTACCAGGTATGGTAGGAGCCATAGCCTCCTTTATATTTAAGGCTGCCGGGCAGGTTGTTGGCTTTCTAGCCAAGCACACATGGCTGTTGATAGTAGCTGCAGTTCTCTATGCAGTCGAGCAGTATAAAAAGAAATAATATATATGATTCTGTATGTTGAACAAACAAAAGCCGATCAAACTATTTGGTTTAAAAATCCTATTAAGAGCACAAAGATATCACTTGTAAGTTGTAGTTTTTATAATCATTTGTATAATCTTCCAAGTGAAGGAACAACATCTGATAGTAGTGGGAGTGTTTTGATGCGGATTCCAAAAGGAAACTACACCAATAATAGTTTTAAAAATGCTGTTGAGAAGGCTATTTCAGTTGGCGCGAAAAAAGTTTCAATCGATATTAGAAATAATAAATATTATATCAACCAATCAGTGAACGTTGATTTGAATGAGAATTTATCAAAATTATTAAACATTCCAGAACACCTTGAAGCATTCGTCGAACATAACATCAATATTAGTGAACTTACTCAAGGAGTCTGCATTAATTGCGATCTTATTGATTCTACACAGGTTTTATTAAATAATAAATATTCACAAATATTAGGATGTGTTGAATTAAGCAAGTTTGGAGAAAAGATAACTTATAATCGCCCATTGTACACACCTATTAAAAATGATGATTATATTAATAGTATTAGGTTTTGGGTGACCGCAGATTCTACTAACAAGAGCATTAATTCTGGAATTTATCCTATGCGAATGGTAATTGAAATAGTATAATATATATGGACTACGACGCGATTTATCCAGAAGTGCCAACCACGGGGGAGAACTTCCGATTGCATAAAGTAAACATGGCTTTGACTCAACTAAGATCAGAAGTAAAACATTATGAAAACGTTAGGAAAAAATATGCTAAGATGCGAGGAATCCTTCATAAAACGGCAGTAACAGCAGGAACGTTGTCTGTAATTTTAACCGGCTCTGGCGTGGCCACAAGTTTAACAGGGCCTGGCATCCTAGTAGGCGTTCCTTTGTCCACGGTGGGCGGCCTATTGGGCTTAATATCTGCTATTTGCACCGTTTTCACTAGAAAGCTTACTAAAAAAGTAACAAAACATGAAAATACGGTTCAGCTTGCAAAATCAAAAGAGAACAGCATAAACGATCTTGTATCAAAGGCCTTGAGCGATAACAGTATTGATGAGAAAGAATTTGGCCACATTATGACCGAGCTTCAAAAATACGAAACCTTGAAAAGCAACATCAGAAAGCGCAATAATGAGATTTTAAAAAACGAGGTTCCCGACATTCAGAAGCTGAGAGAAGAACTGAAAAGAGAGCTTGTCGAGCAGCTCATAAGTCCAAAGAAATAACTTTATCCTTTGACAGAACGCCTTATGGCTTTATCTATAAACTGAGATATGATAATATTATATATGGTAACGCAAGAAGATAGAGACTTAAAAAAATATTACCCCCACTCTATAGGATTTCACGCCTACAGAGGCGGTATTAATTTCGATTGGGGCGGAGTGGCCTACGATGTTTTCAAAAAAGAGATTGGCGGCCCTGTCCACCATTACGACGGTCTTGTGGAACACGCTATAACTAAAGCACTAGGCAAACGAATTCACGACGATCCCCTTGGGAAACACGCCTTGGGCAACGATGGCGTCCCAGTTCGCCCCAATTTCCCAAAAGAATACATGTTAACAAATAAAAAATACCCAATCCCTGGAGTAGGATTTGCGGACACCGCGTCTGATATTAAAATCTTATTATCAACATTGAAAATATTTATTATACCTAGTAAAAGCTTTGATAGCCGCCCCAACGATATTTTTCAACTAACCCCACCATCGTTTTCTACTGTATCTGGGTATAGCACCTGGCTTGAAGAACCTAATATGCGGTTTTGGAGTCAACAACTAAACTTTGCTGTATGGTGTGCAACGTCGGGTTGTGGGGTTTCATATGATATGTTGTCTCACACCCAAATCGGATGTATTTTAAGATTCCACGTGCTTTACACAATTAGATCAATTCTAAGTCAGCTAGAAGTGCCACTACCATGGGATAGCGCCTTTGTTTGGACCGGCACTCGATACAACCATAATGCTTTGAATAGGCTTTGTAATGAGTTTGGTATTCCAAACAATCCTGATTTCCGTTTTAAGGGCGAATCAACAGATGCCGATAAGTTCAGTTTCCATTATACAAGCCCCTATAAAGACTCTCTTACAGCATACTATACCTCTACACATCAGAATAGGAGCCAATATAATTGGTTTGTTCCAAAAAAATCAAAAGGTCTAACAAAATCAGGTGAGGCTAGATTAAATAAGAGCATAGAAGCTTACGTCTATACAATTCTAGGCAGCCAAGTAAATACTCGAAGTAGTATATTAGGCGACTCCGGCTCTGCCATAGAAACCCAACGAGTGTTTTTACAACTCTTTGAAAGTTCAATTATCGAGAGAGATATTTCTAAAAGCATCCAAAGATATCAACTAGCGATTCAAGAGGCCAAAGTGAGGCTTGATTTAGCCATTTCGCCCGGTTGCTGGTTATTACCATCAAATCTTGTAATAAACACAAATTCAATCGTTGGATATAACAATAAATTATTAAAAGCAACTGCGAATATGAAGTTCGGTGTGAATGACATTAATGCTGAGACAAAATCAACCGGCTCTCAGACTAAATGGGTTTCAAAAGTGGTCCATCAGCCCCCAACAACAACAATAAAATATTCCCCTCCATCAACACCGCTGTTGCCCAAAAAAAAATACACACCAACCCCAGTACATAAAAATAATCTAGTAACAATTACAATAGTGGTCGCGGGCCTCGCTTGGTATTTATTCCGGTAAATAAGCTCCCGGCAGCTGTTTTGTTGCTGGCGAATTATGCCATAATTCGTATCCCATATGCTGTATTTCCCGGACGTCGTCTGATATGCAAATACATCAAAAATATTGGCTTTCCTCACAAACTCTATTCTGCACGTGTGAGTCTAGCACTTGCTTGTTTTTAAAAGATTTATAACAGAACCTGATTCTTGCGCTGGTATCTTTTTACAAGACTTATTCTTTTTCGCGTGCGACTCTAGCATTTGCTTGACGTTGAAAGATCTGTTACAGCGCTCACAAATAGATTCTTTACAAACCTTATCCTGCATATGATACGCCAACATTTGCTCGCGGGTGAAAGACCTGATCTTTTTACGAGCCTTATTTTGCTTGCTGCAGTCTGAACAGTGTCTGTCACATACTCGGTTAGCCATGTGATAATAAAAGCCTCCCACGCTTTCAAAAATTCTGTCGCACTTTACACATTCTTTTACCCCACTTTGCAGCTCGTAAAAATCTTCTTCCATCATCGACACATCTTTATCTGTTAGCTTCTCCATATAGTATACATTTATAAACGCCTAAATACTATTTCCCACCCCGACGGCGCCGCTCCTACACTGTTGGAGTAGAGGGGAGATTACAAAAGTCAAAAATGGCGCCAATTCTGAAAACAGAAGTGGGGGGGTGGGGTGAAACTCTCCTTTCCCCTCTACTATTTGGGAATGTTATTCTTGAGTAACAATAAACATCGCCAGAAATTTCGAATCGACATGCGCAGTTGAACGCGACACTTAGAAAAAATTGACCTCGATTACATTACAATAAATGTATGGAGTCAAAATACTTATATCTCAATATTCCCCTTTAAAATAAAATTGAACATTTACTTTGCCTCCATTTTAACGAACGTAGTTTTTAGCTTTAGTTTAACAGTAATTACAACATCTTACCTCCAATACTCGGCTCGGTTTTTACGTTTCTTCAATCGTTGAATTATAAGTACCCCATTATAGAGAAACATATGGCGGATGCCTCAACTACAAAGAGTTCTGGCCCCTGGTGTTTGCCTGTCCTTGCACTGATACACTTACTTTGCCTCTTGTTCGAAAGACGAAGAACTAACTTAGAATTTCAGCTGGTTTCCAATAGATCCTACAACAATTTCGGCTCGGTTTTGGACATGTAGTTTGTGCAATATCAAGGCTCGGTGCCATGCTTATATTGGAATCCATTATGGCCGATAAGCTCTAAAAATTGCCTTTTTCTGTGCCATTTCTTGCTTCCACGTCGATCGACGCCATGTTTACATATATTTCAGTCAGGCGTTCCTTTTTTGCACGAAAATAGACTAGAAACTAGCTGAAATCCTCCGCGCGCTCCTATGTTTTGAAATTTTCGCGCGAAAAAGCTAGATATTCCAAGCTTTACACTACATGTTTTATTATGTCTTCTTTACAAAAAGCGTGTACTTTTCCTTACCGAAAGTCTAAATTCAAGTATTAGCTTAAGGGAACAACACAAGAACGAAGAATGAAGTAGCTTTTTGGCTTCAAATAAAGTTATTTTTTCTTAAGTCAAATCGTCATCGATCAGAAATATCTTATATTTATTTGTTGAATCCTGTTATTACAGGCAAATCATTTCAGTTATATATACCGTGGTAGCATAACGCATTGCCTTTACGACCAATCAGATACGCTATAAGACAATACTTTTGATTGGCAGCCAATTCGTTATGGTTGACTGCAAGTTATTTATCACATTAAGCTCCACCCACTTTGATTCGAAATTTCTGGCGATGCGTTATGCTAAGTTTATTCATTATAATTAATTAAACTTGGCGAACATTTAAAAGTATGGTCAGGGGATCGGAGGATCCAGAGATTTTGCCAAGGGGGGACGCGTTCAGGTTGGGCATTGGTTTCGATCAGCCAAAGTTTATGTAAATACTTGTTTTGGCAAAAAAGGTATTTCAATTTCCAAAAGGGGGGCGTGAGCCTCCTTCGCCCCACCGTAAATCCGCCCCTGATGATATGCATAAAAATCGTCGTTTAGCAAGGAATAAAAGTACGGATGCCAGAGCAACGATCGTGGTTAGGAATAACAAGACGAATAATTATAATAGATGACTTCGTCCTATGGGTTAAGGTTGACCCGTGCCGTCTGATAATCAGGCTACGTCATATGCAGCCTATAATTCCCTAATTGTCATGGGCAAAGTAGCCTTAGAGTGATATGGATGTAATACGTTTCATAACTTCAAGGGCCCAAGAAGCTTTACCCGACGCACGGCATAGAAGCGTAGGACAGAGCTCGACTGAGGGGGAGAATGACTCGAAAGGATGCTAACGTCGCTGCAAAGGAATCAGTAAATGTAATTGAAGCTACAGACGTGGTGCGGGGATGGAGACAGGATAGTTGAGCAAATTTTGTTTTTGTTTTTTTTTGTTCTGTTTTTTTTTGTTTTGTTTTGTTTGTTTGTTTGTTTTTTTATTTATTTTTATTTGTTGATTTATTTTTTATTTTATTTTATTTTATTTATTTTATTTTATTTTTTATTTTTATTTTTTATTTTTTTATTTTTAGCAAAGTTGAGCAAAGTTGAACGTAGAGATGATGACTGGAAATAATGGCGATAAAGATATGGTACAGGTAGTACGAGTGGTTATAGATTCCATCGTGGTTGCCGGTTAAGATGCAGAGTAGATAACTGAATGCAGACGCACTACACGGGGTCTATGTGTGAAGGGGATTGGGGAGAGTATGAAACAGTGTGGGTTACCTGTGGGTGTGAGGTCCGGTGAAAATATGGAGCGGAGTTCCTGTGGTGGGCGTAGACGGAACAGGAGAACTATGCTTCGAATGTTGGGAAGGAATGGGAGGACATATATGGCGCATTCAAAGTTGTAGCATTAAGTATCAGCCTTATGAGTGAGTGCTGGCGCGTGATAAGGTACTGGTGGCACGAGGAGGAGTGTGTATGTCTGTGTGTGTATGTGGGAGGATTAGAGGTTGTGTGTGCATTTTGGGATGGGACCCCGGAGAGGAGGAAAGGGACGTGGACAAAGTGGGCCATGCTAAAGGTACACAACTTAGCTGACTTCAAATTGGAAGAAACCATCCAGCTTACTAAAGTACTTAGCTCCATTCATTTCCGTTTCAATTTCTTCATGAGTTGGCAGCTGGTAATGTCCCCTCTTAGCTGGCTTATTCAATATCTGGGATCTATGCAAATGCGAAGGGACCATGACTTCTTTCTTTCTTTCCCATACCCATATCAAACTTATGTTATACAAAAGGTCATTGTTTCACATATGCAGATGAGGCGAGTCTTGTTTAGGCGAAAAACAGCATGATTTTGATACATTTTTGCTTTTTACTGCATTGTTAAAATACAAATCAAAAACCTACCAACGGAATATAAAAGACGAATATGTAAGGAATGAATAAGCTGGCAATTCAAGCACAAATAGAGATGTTTGAAGGTGGCATTTTCCGTTTCTTCAAAGTCAATCGAACTGAAATCTCTGAAGAGATATAGGAGAGCGTGACATACGCTGCACACAAAATCCCTCTGAATTCTTTGGGAATTGTGTCAATCAAAAACCTACCGCCGGATTCTAATGCTCTGTAATTGTACGCGCATTTTGATATAAAATACATGTATATTAAACTTAATTAAGAGGTGGCAAAATGAAATCTAAAACTCTTTGTTTGGTAATTGTGAACATCATATTGGTGCTCTGTATCTCGGTCTGTATGTAGAACTGCTACATAGGCCGGCGAATTCGCAAATAAATTATGGCTCAGAAAGGAGGTTTTTTGAAGGCAATTTCCAATATTTACACGCACGAGATCAATAAGTTAGTTCGAATTTGTGATATATTTTCCCGTTGAGGAAACATATGCAGCTTTTCCATCCTCTCCTATATTTTAGCTACCTGATTTACACATTGTCAAAGGAAAAATATGAATTCAGAAATGATAAACCAGTCACGTACGAATCTGCTTTATTTAGCGGTCATAGTGAACAAATTGCTGGATCAATCGGGCCTCACGTGCATTAGTAAACAAAGCATTAACAAAAAACGTTATCCGCGTGATACTGGATCCCAACAGGAGCAAATGTTCAATGATGCAGGACATAAGTTTGATATGCATTTGGTTGACCCAGTCTGTGGGCTCCTGTACCTTAAAGGAGAACTGAAGCCTAAATGTATCCATAGATAAAAACAAAGAGAATGTTGTGTACATTCATTTTCTGAAATAATTTCCAATTGTTTTTATTTTTATGGAGAAGAAACTTCAGTTTTAATTGTAAAAAGACATGGATTACCGCTGAATTGAGCGCGGCTCACTTCAGTAATTATTCCCCATGTCTGACGTCACCTATCCCAAGGGAAAGTGCAATCACAATGTAGAGTAATTATAAATACATTGTATTTTCTGGTACCCGAGAGAATGTTATGAACGGATTTTAATATTCCCCATAAACGACGTCACAAACAAAAAAATTTGAGCCGACGGTAAAACGGCAAAATGGCGGATGATATTCCATATTGAGCGTAAATTATGTTGATGTCTAAGAAAGATTTGCAAAAATTAATACTCATAATGCTAATATAAGTCATATCTAACTTTCTTGAGAAAATAAATTTTGCCTTCAGTTCCCCTTTAACGATTATCCCTTTATATTTTAAAGTGCAACTAACCCCTATGAGATTGTTTTAAGCATATATTCAATATATGCTGAATAGTTGGTGGGTTCAGTATTTTGTGATTTGAACCTTGCGTTTATGAGTTATAGAGGTTTGAAATCTCAATATGCAAATTTGATGACGTCTACTAAGGAATCATTTATTATACAAAAACGCCCCTGTGCTGATTATTGACATTTGTAAACTTACAGAATATTTTCACAGTCTTTATAATTAAGATTTATAAAATGGTTTTCCATGTTTTGTGCTCTTATATCAACACGCGGGATGTTGGGAGAACACGAGAAAAGCTTTAAAATCACGAGCCTCCCGTGTTCTCCCAACATCCCGCGTGTTGATATAAGAGCACAAAACATGGAAAACCATTTTATAAAGCTTTTATAAAATAACTGCAAGGATTTCTTTTGTAAAAATCCTTTATTTACGCGAGGTTTTACTGATCAAATTTTCAATTCTCCTGAAAAGCGTCAGAAATCGCCCATCATCCAATCAAATCTCACGAAAGAAATCAAAATGGCAAAGCGACTCTACAACTTTCATCAGTGTGCCGTTTCCCCGTTTGGTGTTTTGACACGAAAAACGTTTTGAAGAATGCTATTTTCTGTCAGAAAATTACAGAAGAATGCTTGTTACACTTTGTTTTTGTATTCTGTGAACACGAAACACGAAGAAAAGTGAGAAAAGCTGAGCCGAATCACGATCAATGACGAAGAGTCGTCAAACTTTCTGAAATATTTGACAACTTGATGAATGGAGCACGAAGTCAGGTAGTCAATATCCACAGTTTTTGTCGTATTTTTTAATCTTTTCATCGCTTTTCTCGACAAGAATGTATAAACGATGGACGTTTCTGAGACATTTGAAGATATTTTTTCTCTTTGACATATTTTACTAGAGATATGAATGTTCTGGCGAACCCGCCGTGTAGCTACAAGAATCGCTCTGTTTTCACTGTTTTGTCAGTATAAATACGGCTATCTTTTCTTGATATTTTCAGTCGTACACTTGACTGAAAATATATGTAGCTATATAACTTACAAAATGGTTAGTATGTGATTGAGAAAACTGAGCCGTTATATTTAGTTTTCTTCGTTATTGTGGACAACAATAATTGGACAATTCGTCGAGTTTGTTTCTTGCCGTGTTTGAATTCTTGCAAAATTAATTTTCGGTTTAAAATCATCAAAACTCACATCTACATAGAACTTGAACTTAACTAAACAAGAAAAACTGTAATTCTATGGCTTTTGTTTAGTAAAAAAAACATGTTTGACAACAGAAAAAAATACTTTTGTGGTCGATCAAATCCACTGCATCGCTTCAAGGTTGTTCAAGGTCATGAACCATGTTTATGTACTCTTATATCACATAGCTTTTTAGCCAATCAGAGCGCGCGTTATATATATGTTATTTTATAAATGATTTTATAACTTTTTTGCCCATTTAAAAAAAAAATATTATTCTTGAAAAAGTCTAAATAAGTTATAGCAAATTCCTTAGTAGACGTCATCAAATTTGCATATTGAGATTTCAAACCTCTATATCTCATAATCACAAAATACTGAATCTACCAACTATTCAGCATATATTGAATATATGCTTAAAACAATCTCATAGGGGTTAGTTGCACTTTAAAATATAAAGGGATAATATCGTTAGGCCAGTAATATAATACTAAGTTAACACACTCACTAATTTTAAAACACACTCACTAGCTCTAAGTTAACACACTCACTAATTTTAAAACACACTCACTAGCTCTACACTGTTGAGCATAGTGATTTAATCTGCCATAACGAGCACAGGTCATCCCATATGTTGGACACTTCATTCTGAGGTGAGTACCCCCACAATACCCACAGTCTTTGATTAGATTTCTCGCTTGACCCTTCTTTGAAGCACTAGTGCTACTCGCTGGACTTGAAGACTTAGCTCCTCCCCATGACTTCTGATCATTTCCCACTACATTCGCCATGCACTCCTCCTTAGCCATTTGTTTAGTCTGAGTGTTAACAAGTTCACTAGCCTTACATATATCGTGAAGCTAGGAACGCTAAAGAATCATAATAGTTCAAGATATATTTTATCTAAAGAGTTACCATAGTAACGCTACGCGAACTGGAATCTTTGTACATTTGCTGTACAAACGAACTAAGTCTTATGTCATCAGTGACCAATCCAGGTTTACTCAGTCAACAAGCTGAACAAATACAGCTAACGTACTTCTCATGAACTTGCATTTCTAAAGAATAATTACTTGACCTAAGACCTTGCGCAGTAGAGTACAAACTGCAATGCCACGTATATATTTATACCAACTTATGTATTATTCTGACGTATAGCATATTAGCATATGTTGACCTATTGTCATTATAAATACAGAATACACAAAGGTCACACTTCAGTTGACATGTACAGTTGAACCAAGTTGAACCATGACTTCAATATGACTTAACATTCACCTAGAACACAACTGTTAACCGATGTAACTCAAGTCCCAGAGCTTTCAATAAAGACCAGTACCACAACCAACTCGCCACTGTTTCCCCAATTCTTACACATACATGCATGCACGCAACAATATATTTCTTTAAATCTAGCTTACCCGTTTTCACTCCGGCCTGCCATTAATGAGTGGTGGACTTGTCATTGCTTCACGGAATGCTGGATATGTTTTGACAAATGTTTCAAACCAGACCTATTTTCTATGGAACGAAGTGTGATAAAAATTGTTCACATTTTGTAATCAGTCATTTTAGAAACAATGAGGGTTTATCACGTAATTTCTCATACTACATTAAATATTCATGAGACATTGACCAATGAGCGATGTTCTTCGAGGTCACATGTTCATACATTGAAACTGGGGGAAGAACATATTTTTAAATTATGCAAGTGGTGAGGGCATTGAAGCATAGGGAAATTGTGGGGTAAGACAATATAGAAGGTTTAGAATTCATTTGCATATCGTATTTAGAACTATAATTATCATATCGTATTTAGAACTAATTATCATCAGTTCTAAATACGATATGATAATTAGTTCTAAATACGATATGATAATTTGTTCTAAATACGATATGCAAATGAATTCTAAACCTTCTATATTATCGTACCCCACAATTTCCCTATGCTTCAATGCCGCCCTCACCACTTGCATAATTTAAAAATCTGTTCTTCCCCAGTTTCAATGTATGAACATGTGACCTCGAAGAACATCGCTCATTGGTCAATGTCTCATGAATATTTAATGTAGTATGAGAAGTAGTAAATATTATATTCGACATGTAATTTAATCTTGGCAAAAGAAACAATTAAGCAAACTACATGTAAATACTTACACAACGTCTTTGGTATCCAGTGGATTTAAGTCAGCTCTTCCATTCGTCTCTAAGTATCTTTTCAAACAACAAATTATTTGATAAATCGTCTTTTCCACGTATGCAGCTCCATCTTTAATTTGTCGGTTAACTCTTGGATAAATTTGATAAGCCAGAAATTTAAGCTGGCTTTCGTCATTGAAGTTAAAGGCGTATCCAGTGTTTGAACCGAAGGATACGTTTAATCCTAAAGGGTTAACTTCGCATTCTGGGAGCTTATTATTCCTTTGACGCCTCCAATTCTCAAATATACGTACACCCCATCGAGTCTTGTATTGTGTAGTTTTAGGAATTGACTGGCCGACTACCATTTTTGTTTCTTCCAATGTTTGAGGTTCTTTAAACCTCCGTTTCTTTTGCTTAGAACCTAGCGCTTCGGCCATGCTTACCGCTCGCACTGAACCATGTGAGAGCCGAATTGAATACTGAATTCATTGCCGGAAAATATTAAAAAATTCCGATCCACTGTGTGGAATTCTCGCCTAGACAATTCGGAACTTTGTGTATTGTCTTATATTTAATTATTTCTCTTCATATAATTCTCTGGCACATGAATATTTAGAATAGTATGAGAAGCCATTTCAAAACCTCGTGAGTGTTTTAGACGTGATTTCTAGATCCGCGTGCCATAAACAATGGCTCGGCTACGCCTCGCCATTGTTCATGACACTTGGATCTAGAAATCACGTCTAAAACACTCACTCGGATTTGAAATATTACTTCAAATCTTATAGGACAAAAAATGATTATCATAGCTGGAAAGAACTCGTTGAAATTAGTAAACATGTGAAGTTTGGAAAAGATCGCTTCACATGCAAATTGCGAAGATATGAATTTTCAAAAATCGAAATTTTATATGAAAACCTTTGGAAATTTACACTGGTAGCCAACTCTTGCCTACCAATAAAGGTTTTCATACAAAATTTCGATGTTTGAAAAAATTCATATTTTCGCAATTTGTGAAGCGATCTTTTCCAAACTTCACATTTTTACTAATTTCAATTGTCCTATGAGTTTTGAAATTACATGATAAATCCTCATTGTGATAGCATGCACACATAACCAGCATTCACTTCGGTCTTAGCTTGACGCTTGTTGCTTTGAACTCGACGACGTTTTTTGAAATAGGTGTATATATTTAGTATATAGCTAATTGCATAATCGTTGTCGGGTTGCAAATCATAAATCATAGAAGCTGAGACCGCAAGGATGGATGGGAAATCAGTTCATGAGCCACATTACATACAGATATATTCAATGTTCTCGTAGTTTTGAAGGTATATGAGCTATTTAACTAAGATCCTACAAGTCTGGATAAAAAGGTCGATGATTTGACGGTGTTATTTGAGAGTTTTAATTTCCCAGAATTCCTTGTGGTCATAGCTTTCGTGATTTTCGTCCCGACAATGATTATGCAATTAGCTGTATACCACACAAGTGCAATGAACAGTACTTTTCGCGAGCTCTGATTGGCTACTCAATCTCGGAATATCCTTGGCTATTCACCTCCGAGAAAAAACAAGATTTTCTATTTTTTATTTATATTTATTATTATTATTATTTTTATTAATATTTTGAGATTCACATTTTAAGAAAAAACAAGATGGCGTTTATCATTTTTAACTTGTTAAAGTGCTACTATGATGACATTTTGCGAAGTTGATGTTTTTGCATTTTTAGTATCCTGGTAGTATGTTTATTAACATATTCAAACCGTTTTTCGTTACGATAAAAGTAACTTCCACAAAATGTACACATTTTGTACAAATTTGGAGCCCGCCATTATTCAAACTGGTTCCTGGCCATTGACTTATTGTACAATAGAAGTGACGTCAGTTTCTCAACATCGTTCGTTGCAAATTCGTCGTATTGCTAATTTACACGCATCAACACTGCGATTTTTTGGCGATCCAAGACACTGTTTCTTGTTCAAATGTTTTAATCATAATTAGTCGGGCTTCCTGTGGAAGGAGCCCGACTCTAGAAATGCAGAGCGTTCTTCTTCGTCGACCCCAAAAAGCATATTGGGTTCTACAGCGCATGCACCTAGACATGAAGTCTGGCCAAGAAAGATTACAAAGCACAAACCAATCAGGGAAAGCACCGGAGGTCAAGGGGCCAAAATATAAGTCTTTTCTCGTCTAAATCTAAATTTAGATTGAAACAGGACGCTCTAGTAGCGTGAAGTCGGGCTATTAACGTTTTTACTGATATACTGTAAAGTTCGCAGTACTGAAATTGCAAGGAAAGCATGTTCTATCGAGCTCGAGTCATGCAACGACGAGCAACCAAAAACTGTTTCAATCGCACTGAAAATCGCACTATAAGATATCTATATTTAGTTCAAATAGGTTACATTTCATTTAGAAGCCCGACTTCACGCTAGAAGAGCGTCTAGTTAAACTAAAAATACAGTGCAGCGAGCCGTGCAGCGACGCGTTCACATTGAGAATCTGACGTCACAGTCTATTGTTCGCAGGAACACGATTTAGTAATGGCGGACGTATTTTTGCCTGTTTTGAGAGTCCAATATTTCACTCCTTTATTCTTATATCGACTTAAAAACAACTAAAACTGCTATCTTAGAGCTTAAGAGGATATTTATTTCAACATCGCGTAATATCCGCCAAAAGCGCCAAAAACCAGCCCTTTTGGACAGTTTGAATTTCGATTTTCGCTTTGGATTAACACTCTAATTTTATTTTAACCAAGCACAAACTATTAAAAACAAAGTAAATTGTCTGCCTAAAGCTGTTTTAGCGTTGTACAAAGCCATTTTCCTGCTTTTTGTTTCAAATTTGAGGTAGTTCAGGGAAAAACATCAGCAATACTAGCAAATATACAGATCTAGCCCATGTGGACAGTTTTCAAATCAAATTTTCACTTTGGATTAACACTCTAATTTCACTTTTACCGTTCAAAAACCATCACAAATACCTTGAACTCCTTGCTAAAGCAGTTTTAGCCTTGTACAAAACGTATTCTCCATGCTATTGGTTTTTGGCGCTCAATACGCGCGTTCGTAAAAAATATCCTCTTAATAGACTATTTTACGAATAAATCATTTATTTAGCAATGGTACGAATTTCGTCATAGTAGCACTTTAACCTATTTAACTTACGTACTGAAGAAGGCCGAACTGTACAGGACCCGAAATGATCCCTGGCTCCGAAATGATCCCTGGACCCGAAATGATCCCCAAAGTGTCTAGATTGGCTCCGAAGTGATCCCGGACCCGAAATGATCCCCAGACTGGCTCTGAAATGATCCCCAGTGAAATTCGGGAATGGTCCTAATCAGTCCGGCCGTTCCTATCCTATTCTCTTTTTTTCTTTCTTCCTCAATAATAATAATAATAATAATAATAATAATAATAATAATAATAATAATAATAATAATAATAATAATAATAATAATAATAATAATAATAATAATAATAATAATAATAATAATAATAATAATAATAATAATAATAATAATAATAATAATAATAATAATAATATAATAATAACTTTATTCTTCAAAACAAATTACAAATGAGAGATAGAAAAATAGATAAAAATCCTTATTTACAAAATTTAAAATGATCGCTTGGATTGTTCAATAACAATTAACTAATGATATTAGAATACAAACAATAAATATGAATAATATAATATAAGCAATATATATATATAAAAAAGATAAAAAATAAAAAAATAAAGATATAAAAATATTATTTACAGATAATAATAATAATAATATAATAATAATAATAATAATAATAATAATAATAATAATAATAATAATAATAATAATAATAATAATAATAATAATAATAATAATAATAATAATAATAATAATAATAATAATAATAACTTTATTCTTCAAAACAAATTACAAATGAGAGATAGAAAAATAGATAAAAATCCTTATTTACAAAATTTAAAATGATCGCTTGGATTGTTCAATAACAATTAACTAATGATATTAGAATACAAACAATAAATAATAATAATAATAATAATAATAATAATAATAATAATAATAATAATAATAATAATAATAATAATAAATAATAATAATAATAAATAATAATAATAATAATAATAATAATAATAAAAATAACGATAACAATCATCATCATCATAATAATAATAATAACGGTAACAATAATCATCATCATCATAATAAAAATAATAACGATAACAATAATCATCATCATCATCATCATCATCATCATGATTATAATAATAATAACGATAATTAACAATAATAATAATAATAACGATAACAATAATCATCATCGTCATCATAATAATAATAATAACGATAACAATAATAATAATAATAATCATCATCATCATCATCATAATAATAATAACGATAACAATCATCATCATCATCATCATCATAATAATAATAACGATAACAGTAATAATCATCATCATCATCATCATAATAATAATAACGATAACAATAATCATCATCATCATCATCATCATCATCATGATTATAATAATAATAACGATAATTAACAATAATAATAATAATAACGATAACAATAATCATCATCGTCATCATAATAATAATAATAACGATAACAATAATAATAATAATAATCATCATCATCATCATAATAATAATAATAATAATAACTGGATCATCATCATCATCATCATCATCATCATCATCATAATAATAATAATAACGATAACAGTAATAATCATCATCATCATAATAATAATAACGATAACAATAATCATCATCATCATCATCATCATAATAATAACGATAACAGTAATAATCATCAGCATCATCATCATAATAATAATAACGATAACAATAATCATCATCATCATCATCATCATAATAATAATAATAACGATAACAATAATCATCATCATCATCATAATAATAATAATAATAATAACGATAACAATAATAATAAAATAACGGTGTAGTGAAATTTGGAAATGCTCTAATGATACCAAAATACTTTGAATTGCGTCGAAAAGGATTTTAAATCATTAAGGGAAGACAATAGGCCCGTAGCAAGGGGAAATGTATTGAGGGGCCGCACAATATGACGAGCGGCGAAATCGCGAGCTCCTCGAGGGGTACAGTACGGTACGGTACCCCCTACAATGAAAATCACACGACCTCCCCGGCCAGACGATAAATAATGACAGGTCCCTAATTAGATATTAAAATTAGGACAGTGTCTAGAATTAACAAAACTAAATAGGGTATTTTCTTGAGTCATGCTAGGATTTGTGATTTGGTTCTCCTGGTATGATGACTTGATAGCTTTGATCACTTTCTGCAGTCACATGCAACAATACCGTCATTGTCTTACAGAAGGGCTTTTAGTCTTTCAGGTCAATATAAAATTAGATGGTCTTTATAGATGGATTTAATTTGTACTGACTGAAAGTATTAATTAGCGGGTCTCAAATAGACTATATGCCTGGCAGTCTTGAAATTACGCAAATAATTCGAGACAACGACTGACTTCATGAAATCAAACATGCCACGAACATGTCGATTTCATAGAGAACTTAAGCTCGAGAAAATCGTCCACGACAAAACCACCAGTGTTTCTAAAATCGCTTGACATTTGTAAACAAAGATAGAATACTCTCATTCGGGTTACATTGAGTGTTTCAGTAGAATTTTGCGAAATTTGCCGAACTGCCGGGCATTTACTAGTCAATTTAAGACCGCGACCGGCTGCTGGGCATATAGCCACAGCGTATTAATTAATAGAGTACACGGACACCAAAACCGTGCAACGTTTTTGCAGCTGAAATAGCTGATAATAGCACTAATTAAACAATAGAAATAGAAAAGTACAGTACAGTACTATTTATGATGCACGGTTTAATCTTCAGCATTGAAGTAGGCTAAATTAGTAGCCTAGAGCCTGGCCATGCATGAGAAATTGGATTTGATCGATCAGCTTACTTTCACGTGCACTTTCTTGTCATTTGAACCCGCTTCCGAAACATGACAAAAACACCAGTATAAAAGATAGAAAAGCAAAACATCGTACCATCATTTGACTTGACATTTTCGCAGTCTTCCGCCACACTGAAATGTCCAGTCTAGACGAAACTAGCATAACAGCGTAGTGGCAAAGTAGGAAGGAATTAGAGAAAGAGAGAAAGAAAAAAAGAAAGAAACTAAGAAAGAAAGAGAGAAAGAAAGAAAGAAAGAGAGAAAGAAAGGAAGAAAGAAAATCTATTGTGAGTTATTATTATTATTAGTATTACTATGATGATGATGATGATGATATTGATTGTTATTATTATTATTATTATTATTATTATTGAGGAAGAAAGAAAAAGAGAATAGGAAAGGAACGGCCGGACTGATTAGGACCATTCCCGAATTTCACTGGGGATCATTTCAGAGCCAGTCTGGGGATCATTTCGGGTCCGGGATCATTTCGGAGCCAATCTAGACACTTTGGGGATCATTTCGGGTCCAGGGATCATTTCGGAGCCAGGGATCATTTCGGGTCCTGTACAGTACTCACATCTGATGCAAACTGGAAAACTCGATTGCGACGGAAATTTGTAACAAAAACATATTGTGAAAAACTCATGAAAGCATTTAGGTTGACACAGTTTGAGGTACTCCACAGGCTAACGTGAATATATATGTGTGATTAAAATAATTATTTATAAAAATATAAAAGTATAAAATATAAAATAATTATTTATAAAAATATAAAAGCATAAAATATAAAATAATTATTTATAAAAATATAAAAGTATAAAATATAATAGAATTCTTCATATGTGTGAATAAAATAATTGAAATTTCTTCCCAGTAAACTGCGACCATGGACTGCGACACACGCTTTCTATTCACAGCTTCTGAGATATACACGTGATAGAGATTCTGATTCTTGAATTTTATTCATTCAGTGGTTTGATCATCTTATCTTTCATGTAAAAATGTTTTGATTTCGTAATCGTATCTTGTCCGTGGGAACGGTCCATTATGATTGGTTGATTTGGGTTTAATGTGACAGAGTGATTTGTATTTATTTATATCCTCCTTTGAGTATCATTACAATTCAATTAAAATACAGTTGATAAAAAGTATACATGTAATCTCGTTCAGTTGTTCAATAAAATAAATAAACGCTATAATAATTTTCATTGAGAATTTGTTGGCCAAGGAATTAATCTACGGGACTGAATTCAACCATTCCTGAATTTCACTGGGGATCATTTCAGAGCCAGTCTGGGGATCATTTCGGGTCCGGGATCATTTCGGAGCCAGTCTAACCACTTTGGGGATCATTTCGGGGCCAGGGATCATTTCGGAGCCAGGGATCATTTCGGGTCCTGTACACCGAACGGCCGAAACGTTTGCAATACAGCTAGTTCATCTGAAGGACCAGTGAGAAGTTGTCAAGAGTCTTTTCCCATTTAATTTTATAGGACATTAAATTTCCAAAGGAAATAAATGATTTTATGAAACTTGAGGTTCTTCATAAGAGTTCATTTCCGGTCACGTGATAATTTCTCGATACAGGCTTGCGTTACACACAGTTTTGCCTCTTTTGACCTCCATTCCTTCTAGGTGATGGTTCTTATATATTAATGGGTATGTTTGCAATACCTGTTCCAACGTTTTATTTTTGTCTTTTTACAAGTTTTTATGGACGGATGAAATTAAAAATCAAACATTGTCTAGTTATCATTGAATTAAATTTCATGGTAAGACTGCAACTATGATGAATTATCAATAGTTATTCTAGACATCTGGTGCAACACGTCCATGGCAACTTCCTTCCGAAGTGCTATACTCGCAAATCCTTCATTCTGCCATGTTACTAATACCGTAAATAAATAAAACCTACAATAAAAACATTTTCTGAATGAAATTGGAAATAAAATTATGTGAAAGTAAGAAACTTGGACTATGAATAATTCTTCTAATGATTTTGTTTTTGTTCATTCAAACCACTCAATAGATTCCAAACGATAATCCACAAACTCTCTTGCTTATTCCTACATAAACTTTGAGAACGTCCAAACCACATTCTTGATCATCGATAATATCACTAATATTTTCATTTCCGATTCTCAGACTTACAACGGAGTGTGGAATGTTATCAAAATGCTGACATTCAAAGTTGAAAAAATAGTTTCAATAATTTCAATGGTAGCGATGTACTGTATTAACTACTCGTTAGCACGTGGAGGAAGGAAAGGCGGAAGGTCGTCTGGTCGAGGTTCTCGTATGAAGAAGAAATGTTGTGGAGGATTGGCTGGAGTGGACGGCGGCACTGGGAAGAAGATGCCAGATTGGTTGGTAGCGATTCTTCTCTTCCTAGCAGTGATTGCCCTGTACATGATGTATGTATTAATAAGATGGATTTACGTAAAACGACTACAAGGCCGTCTGTTTAACTACCGATCTGGAATCGACCGAGGAGAAATGAGCGATGCAACAACAGTTGGGCTCAACTCGCCGACATATGTATAAATTACTAAGCACGGCTTCAATACGGCAAGGAAACAACTGAATCTTTAATTTCAAACACAAAGAAGCAAAGTTGAAAAAGAAGATAGAAAAGAAAAGAAAAATGGAGGTTTCTTGGTGTTGCAGAATACCAGATAACGTTAGACAATGAACACAAAGAACGAGAAGAATGAACTTGAACCAAAACAAACCCTGCATACAAAGAAACCTAACCAAGAATACAATGCAGACTGTAGCACCAAGAAACACCCAGAAAAATGAAGGTGTCGATGAAAACAGAACAACCAAACGACTTGAAATGGAGTGGAAGATTCACAAACGTTTCATCGCCATGTTTATGTTCCCTTCGTAGCGATCAGGTTAAGCTGTGTTTTTCATACCAAAGACCTCTTAATTTAAAATAACATAAAAAAATGCTGACTTATTAATGGACATTACTGATCTTCAAATGTCAGTGATTCAAGGACGTGCTGTGAGCCGAAGTCCCAAGAGTGAAACTCGATTATGTCTGATCGACTTTGTAGCATATCAAACTCATTGCCCATAAACTTACTTGAACATTTGCTCTAGCTAGCGTACAGTATCTCGCACAGTCGTGGATAAAGCCGCAATCGAATAAAACTTCACTGTGTTTGGTCACAGCGATCGCTTCGACGAGTAGAGAGAAACGGTACGTGTATTGCTCGAAGAATCTCCATCATTTGAGCCATCAAACCGCTTCTCCAAATGACTCCACCGACACACAAAAGACCATCAACAATACCACAGGAAAGACCTATAGTTTTTTGAAGTTTGCCCCATTGAAATTAATCTTAATATACGTGAATCTTATACCAAAATAACGGAAATTTATAGCTAAATTCGATTTTCATGGTAAAAATGTGTTTGAAGCATACATATTAGAGTTTAAACACAGTTATCTCATCTGACCGTGACAACAAGGTCACGCTCGCTTGTGAAATCACTACAACCGAGCTCTTCAAAATCTATTTTGCCCAATTAAATTTTAAAGCTGTTACTTTAAAAACTATCTTATGTTACAGCTAGGATAATATATATTGTGAATTCACAGGAAAAAATGTTGTCATTTACGATCATTTCGAGTAAAATCACAAAATGTTGTAATTTTTACGTGATTTTGACTTTGTTTATATCATGTCCGAGAGGGGGCCTGGGCATGGAAACTAATATATCTGTAATGTGCAGCAGAGAATTAGGCCTACGGCAAATGCCAAACTATAACCTTGAACTTAATTCAGTCGAAACTATTAATTTTGAAATAGGTTCAAGCCAAGTCGGAAATTACGACTCTGGAGCGACTTTGCCACAACGCACAAATTATGCGTTTTCAAACACAAAACGTCGTTCTAACCATTGAGCCTATTTCAAAATTAATCATATTCATTTTGAAATCACTAGTAAATCCTGCAATCTGATTGGCTAAAAATGGTGCGATTAAATCATTAATTGCACTATTTTGGATCATTAATTGCACCAATTTTTTTTTTTTTTTATTTTCGCACAGAACTTCTGTGCGAACTCTAATTTTATTAAATTCAAACGATTCTTCATAAAAAGTAATTTGTAATTTAGAATGAAAGAGTTGTATTTTAGGCATCAAAATTATTCTTATTATTGCAACTTACCACCTAAATATAACGAGTGTATTTGAAAAGATTTCAAAATGAATATGATTAATATTAATAGGTAATTGAACTTCGTGTCGTGCAATTTTGGTCTGAAATCATACTCGTGATAACAAATTGCACTCCCGCTACGCGGTCGTGCAATTTTGTAATCACTCGTATGATTTCAGACCAAATTGCACTCCACTCAGTTCTATTACCATTACTAATAGGTTCGGCTGAATTAAGCTCATGGTTAGTTCGACGTTGCCCTAGGCCTTACACACAACAAACGTACATATGACTATAATTTGGACACACAAAATGCTAAATATTTTCACCAAATAATAATATTAATAATAATAATAATAATAATAATAATAATAATAATAATAATAATAATAATAATAATAATAATAATAATAATAATAATAATAATAATAATAATAATAAAAAATAATAAAATAAAAAAATAATAGCGCCATAAAAAACATTAAAAAAAATAGCGCCATATCGCCATATGTATGACTCTATGACTCTATGGCACTTTACAATTAATTACTCGGGCTAGCACGAGTCTTAAAATGCAAACGGTGTCGTCGTGTCACAAATCTAGGCCCTCACGGTCGTGCAAAGTGAAACCTGGTAGCGATGATGACAATGAAGAAAAAGATGACCCTTTAAATGACCTCTTGTCGCTCCTTGTGAAATCGATTTTGTCTGTTGGCTTGTTGCCCAACTGACTTTGTGTGCCAAAAAATATACACGAAATTATGTTTGCAGTGAAAAAGAAATGCACCACATATGTTCATTAAATATTGAACTTTATTTCTTGGCTAAATTTAGTAGCATTTGCTGCCCAAATAGATACAAATAGAAGAGAAAATCCCTTGATACATAAATCTAAATACGCATGCATGTTTTTTATTTAGTCACGCAACGAGGTAGTCACGCTGCGATGTCTAGAGAATGTACCTGCAAGTTCTTTGGCTTTATAATCTAAAGATTTACACATTTTTTGGTACTCGTTGATCAATCATCATTTCAGTAGCACTCCCAATCAAATAGCATATAATAAAATGTAAAATCAGTAATTGCCATAACTATCTGAAAGAAAACGGTCATTTTCAATTCACCGATTCGGAGCTAGAGCTGACGTGGTGTACTTCATGTTACTGTCACCAAAAACTGAGTTCGTACATTGTCTTATGTTTTCATCGTATTGTGATGACTCGGGAAACGTTTCAGAGGCAAAATATGGAGTTTCGAAATATACGCCTCCCGCCCCCTCTAAAAACTAAGGTACTTAAGGCCTGGTTCAAGCCTTAAATAGCAGAAAAACGAAAAAAATTATAATGTCTCATCATTTTGACTAAACATCACAAAACTTGGCACAGCTTGAGAGTTTTATATCCTCTACTCATTTAAGTGAATGAAATCCAAAACAGCGTATCACGTGGTTAACCACGTGACAAAGAATTTTGAAAACAAAATATAAAATGCGGTCGCCAGTTTAAGAGGAAAGTGAAAGCAAATAGTTGTGTATAATCACGTTTATGATCATCTATTAACCCTCGTTTAGAAAACCTTCTCTTTTTGCAAGGAGAAATTTCGGAAAAGAGGTCACGTGACCATTTCATCAGATGATATTTCTGTAGTTTTCTCGTAAACTAGATATAATTCCGAGGTTTTCTACGCTATCTTGTTTATGGTTATCCTTACGCTATTACGTAAAAGGTATTTCATTGTGAATTGAATTCGCGACCGCATTTAAGAAAAACTATATTTTCCTCCATGCACGTGAACATGAACAATAGACCCAAATTGTCTTTTGTATATAACCTTATGCCTAAATATGAGTGCCTAAGTAAATTAGAGCAGCGAGTTTTACAAGAAATGTGATTTTCCCTTTTTGAAAGTACCTGAGTTCTAATTTTAAATAAACCCGGGGAAATACAAGAGTTCGCCGTAAATGACTGAAAAAGTCACATTTCTAGCTGATGTGCACAAGTCTACAAATATCTCTGCCAAAATGAAATACATTATTTTGCACCTCTACCAAGCGACCAGTTTTCCAAAATACCTAAAGTTCGAACCTCTCGTAAGCAACCGGGTGTGCGCTGAGTCCCCCAAACTCTCAATAGACTACTTATATCATTTGACTGATTTATATAAAAAATGGCATGTATTCCGGCACTCTTTTCTCCAGTGAATTTGACTCCATTTTACAGCAATTACAAATTCAGCAGCAACTTGATTCGAACTTATGGTTATACATGTACTTTAAGTACATGTCAACGCAAATCGCTCAATCATGCCAACATTTCATTTGGTCAGGGCGTAAGTTCAGCCCGAGTGAACGCACACAGTGCGTCTTGTTCTAATTTAAAATGTACTTATTAATTATTTATTACATAATTGCGAAATACTATAATTACGTATACGCATACAGCTATTTCAAAAAAGGTAGGTTGGTGAAGGTTTTGTTGCATCAGCTTGCACCTTTGTAATCAATGTCAGCATGCACATACAGAAGAAAATATGCCGGCTCCATATTGCGAAGATAATGTTTGGGAAAATTCCCAGAATCCATATTATTGTGACCTTTCGCTGACTCCATTCACATCGCCCATAGTGCATTTCGGGCTTGGTATGCAAGATGCAAGAAAACCTTGACCAATATATCTTTTTTGAAATAGCTGTATACTAAATTATCTATAAAAATCCATACTAATTTTTATTATCAAAACTATTTAACTAATTACTTAAAATTACCGTATTTTTCAATTATAAAGAATTTACGATCAAAGCTAATTACTATGAAAAAATATAAAATAATAATAACCGTATATATGCAGATAAACGTTTTAGTTCCTTTTTAAAGCGGGTTGTGTCCTTAAAGGAGCCTACATTTATATTTCGATAAAAACAAAGAGAATGTTGTGTACTGATTCATTTTCTGAAATAATTTTCAATTGTTTTTATTTTTATGGAGAAGAAACTTCAGTTTTAATTGTAAAAAGACAAATGAAATGATCGCGGCTCACTTCAGTAATTATTCCCCATAATAGACGTCACTTATCCAAAGGGAAAGTGCAGTCACAATGTAGAGTAATTATAAGTGCATTGTATTTTCTTGTACTCGAGAGAATGTTGTGAACGGATTTTAATATTCCCCTAAAACGACGTCACAAACAAAAAGATCTGAGCCGAAGGTAAAATGGCAAAATGGCGGATGATATTCTATATTGAACGTAAATTATGTTGATATCTAAGAAAGATTTACAAAAAATAATACTCAAGTAATGCTAGTACAATAGATATCGAACTTTCTTGAGAAAATAAATATTGTCTTCAGTTCCCCTTTTTAATGTTCTCAAGCTGTTTTGGGAGAGAGTTCCACAACATTGGGCCGGCATAGCCAATTTCGTCCACCAACTTTGCTGGAGTAACTGAATGGCTTTCCGAAATGTACCCGCTCTAATCGATATATATTATGTGCTTCGGGGTGCCTTGATCCTTTTTGCAATTGGCTGTATATGTAAATAAATATCCGATATTCATATAACAGCCTACACATTTTTTTGTTGTTGTTGTTGTTGTTGTTGATACACATGATATAGTAAAACTTACATTACGTTCTGTCTATTCCAGACTACTTTGTTTGCTATTTAAATTACTTTTCATCTTGTTCTCTATCTCTTTCTCTCTTGCAATAAATGTATGGCCGTTACAGAGAGGTGGCCATTGTGGGGGAGGTGGCCGTTGATAGAATTAAAACTGTTTTAGAATCTATTGTATTTTTTTTATTTCTTTGAAAGGAATGACGTCTATTATGCTCGCGTACACGAAGTAAGAGCCCGTATTCTCATTCACATAGATGAGTGAGTGGTAGCTTACTTAGTAATTTGACTGGGGAACCGTTACGCTCTTCAAACCTCGTCAATTCCATGGAAATGCCCGGAAAACCGCTTTGAAATTGAAAAGTTCCACTGATTTCCAATGAAACCGACATTCCACAACAAGTGAACGAGGCGAGACTTCAAAACGTGTCTCCACAAAAAACGACGAGAACTACACAACTTAATTATCATTGCTTGACAAAAGGTTAGGCATAACAAGTATTTATGCCAACAAAACTAGTACAAACCTATGGCTGACTTATTTACAAAAAATCGAAGTTGGAAAGCCGTCATGACTTCTATGAAGATGTGTATGTATTATAGTGATAACCACGGTCATATTGTTAAAATTTCGTATAGCTTTTCAAGTAAGTTTCCGTAGTGTAGTGGTTATCACGTGTGCTTTACACGCACAAGGTCCCCGGTTCGATCCCGGGCGGAAACATGGATTATTTTTTACTCAGGCAAAGTAAACGTTTTGTGTTTATGATATTCAAACACAGTTCATGTTATTTTGTTCTGTACTAAACATCATTTGTAGAATTACACAGGTGATTATAGAAAATCAAGCGCACTGATTGGTCGAGAACTTCGGACTATTTCTCGATAGTTACCTACAGCATTTTGACAAAATGGCTGCCAGCTTTTGAAATATGAATTAAAAAAATATTTTCTTTAAAATGCTTATTTTTTTTTATTTTTTTAAAATAATCACCTGTGTAATTCTACTAAAACAATTAGTCACCTCAGGCTCAGTGAATAGCAGTGATAATAACCTCGACTTCGTCTCGGTTATTATTCACCGATATTCACCTCGCCTTTGGTGACTAATTGTTAATTAGAAGTCATTTAGTTTACTTCATCCACAAACTTGCAAAGAGCTGGTAGAACACAACAAGAAACACTTTTTGGTGAAAGATTCTAGCAAGGTTATCCTGAGAGACAATTATCTTGAACGGTCCTGCACATTCGTCTTACTTTGAAAGTAACCGCCCGGTTAGCTCAGTTGGTAGAGCATCAGACTTTTAATCTGAGGGTCGTGGGTTCAAGTCCCACATTGGGCGTTAAAAGAACTTTTGTAATAATGAATGACGCATCAAATGTATTGAAATCATATTGTTTGTTTATTTTGTATTACTATATTTTGTATTATTATTATTAATTATTATTATTATTATTATTATTATTAATTATTATTATTATTATTATTATTATTATTATTATTATTATTATTATTATTATTATTATTATTATTATTAGAAATAGAAATAACATAATTGTTGTGTGAGTCTGTTTGTGGGTAAATGATATTACAGATTATTTTACCATTCTGACATATAGGGCTCTCTCGATCGGTCGAGAGTACTCGCATTTCTTTAGTTTTGCGGCATTCATTGTTGGCGGTGACAAGATATAACAGATATAACAGATATAACAGATATAACAGATATAACAGATATAACAGATATAACAGATATAACAGATATAACAGATATAACAGATATAACAGATATAACAGATATAACAGATATAACAGATATAACAGATATAACAGATATAACAGATATAACAGATATAACAGATATAACAGATATAACAGATATAACAGATATAACAGATATAACAGATATAACAGATATAACAGATATACAGTCATTTGCAAAAATTCTGGCCGCCACGATATATCAATATATCAATATATCGGGTGCATTATGGGTAATTAAATAATCGAAAATTCCCCTTAAAGCGGGCTTTAAAGCCAGCAAAGTTGGTAGAAATATTTAGTATAATGTTTATTTTAGTCTTACGTTTGTTGTTTGTAAATTTTGCTTCATTTAATAATATTAGTGATGCACCCGATATATTGATATATTGCATCGGAAAAGATTTGCCTACAAATTGGAACATTTGGTCTTTTCGGTCCTAGTCCCTGCGAACTCCCTTCGAATTCTTATTCTTCTTTTTTTCCTGTCAGTTTCTGATTGTTTTTCACTTCGGTATATTAATATTATATATATAATATGCAATATGTACTTCAGTTTAATTTATATTTTGTTAATTAGAAGTCATTTAGTTTACTTCATCCACAAACTTGCAAAGAGCTGGTATAGTCCAGTCATCCTATGAAATTTTTGGGGTCAAGTTGGAACAAATTGCAACAGAACGTTTCTCATCGCTATTCAACCAAGATGGGTTACCTAAACAACATACTAAAAGTCCTCAAAAATCCCTTCGGTGGAACATGCCGAAAATTAGGATTAAAGATTTCGTGGTTTCACCACAGGGATCCCGCGTCGAGCAAAATTAATTATATTTAAACAAATACATTTATCCGACTTTATTCTTTGATTTTTAATTTCCAATATTTTCAATATTATTTCTGTTGTGGTTGAAGTTACTTTATTAACACAAAAGTACTTGAAATGCAGGGGAAATGTCCCTAGGCCATGACCCTTACCACAGGGATCCCAATACGTAGAAAATTGAATTTTCAATCAAAAAGTCGATTTCCTGCTTTATGTTTGATTGGTTCTTGGTTATTCGTTGCGTTGTATAGCCAAATTAGTCTATTCTCAGACTGTTTAACACTAATGATTAATAATAATCAACTATTGAAATACAATAATGATAATAATTAAGATATAATGACCATAAGATAAAATATTATACTAATCAGAATTAAGATAAGCTTAATACAACTAAAACATATTGTTAGTCAGACTTATCCAAACCAAGGTCTGACGTGCTGGAGTTAGAATAACTTTGGCCTTTGCATGTACCACATGCAGCCGAGCAATCCATGTCGTACTCGTGTCATCCCCAGTCAAAAGGCTGTAGCTGTTCGCAACCTCTTTCCATTCCTGGATCTGGTAGTACACACGTATAGACTGTGGTCAGATTGCATCAACAGCTGAGAGTGGGTGGAAGGTTTTCAGGTTGAACAAATTACAATCCAGTGGCTACCTTTTGGCAAAGACGGGTGTATCGCAGAGAGTCTACAATTAGCCTCTCCTCTGAACCATCACTGTACAAATATCGAGAGAAGTTATTTCTCTCCTGTCACAATGATGTCTTCCTTTGTAGTTACAGTACCCGATGGTCGATCAAAGATTTCTGCTTTTTGAAGGAATCTGCATGGAATCTGTTTCAATATTTTTAAAGCTAATGCTTTGCCAATCTCATGGAGCCGTGATGTTGTGTCGCACCCTAGAATTGCATGCAGAAACAATAGGTTTTTGCACACATTGGCGCCTAGGGCAGACTTTGTCCTCTTTATGTTCCATACTCTCCTGTTCTGTTGCCTTGGCTTGGGCTCTGGCTAGAAGAACAGGCCGTGCGAATCCACTTCAACATGATAACACAGTAAGACTAACAGGTATACACTAGCTTTAGTTTTCATCCTGACATTTTTCCGATTTCTGATATAATTTTTATGAGTTCACTGATCTTAATGTGATTTATTATTATTAAAAATATCGTTTTTTATATTTTTTGTTTTTATTGTTAAGCGCTTTAGAATATTACATATTTTGCGCTATATAAATAAAGTTTATTTATTTATTCATTTATTATGTTGAAGTGGATTCGCACGGCCTGTTCTCAACAAAATCGTGCAACTTGTCGCGCAACATTGTTGCGTTGCAAGTTGCAAAGCAATGTTTCTCGTATTACCATCGTTCGCGCAACTTGTCGCGCAACACACTCCGTGTTGTAGGTTGCAAAATTTTGTTGCGCAAAGTAGAAGCTCTTTCTACTTCATGCAACAAAGTTTTGCAACCTGCAACTCAGAAAATGTAATTTGTTGCGCGACAAGTTGCGCGAACGATGGTAATACGAGAAACATTGCTCTGCAACTTGCAACGCAACAATGTTGCGCGAAAAGTTGCATACTTTTGTTGCTCGTATTACCGCACCTGTTTTTGCACACACTTTATGCTTTGCATCAGCTTTAAAAATGATTGAAACAGATTCCATGCAGATTCCTTCAACAAGCAGAAATCTTTGATCGACCAGCGGGTATAACTAGTAGAAAGGAATACATCTTTGTGGCAGGAGAGAAAGCACTTCTCTCGTTGTACAGTGATGGTTCATAGGAGAGGCTAATTGCAGACTCTCTACGATACACCCGTTTTTGCCAAAAGGTAGCCAAGTGATCGTAATTTGTTCAACCTGAAAGCCTTCCACCCACATCAGCTACTGCTACATACCTGCACATTCTACGTGTGTACTACCAGATCCAGGAATGGAAAGAGGTTGCGAACAGCTACAGCCTTTTGACTGGGGATGACACTTAGCGGATGGGAAGCCACTTCCTAACCTAACTGAATTACCACAAGCCCATAGCGCACTATACTAATTGAGATGATCAGATGGCTGCAAGTCAGATCAGGTAGCACTTGCGCAGGTGTACGTGCAAAAAGTACTACCTGGATTGCTCGGC
The DNA here is from genome assembly GCA_033675265.1 of Actinostola sp. cb2023. Classification (NCBI taxonomy): domain Eukaryota; kingdom Metazoa; phylum Cnidaria; class Anthozoa; order Actiniaria; family Actinostolidae; genus Actinostola; species Actinostola sp. cb2023. Next base: position 179,512 of record JAUJYZ010001257.1, on the reverse strand, counting down.
TGCATGTGGTACATGCAAAGGCCAAAGTTATTCCAGCACGCGAGACCTAGCTTGGTTTGGATGAGTCTGACTAACAATATGTTTTAGTTGTATTAAGCTTTAAATCTTAATTCTGCTTGGTATAATATTTTATCTTATGGTCATTATCATAATTATTATGTGACTTTATTATTACTTAAGTTATAAATATAACCTTAATGCAACCAATTAGAGTCGTTTTCGTATGAGTGGGAAGTAGTTACGGTACGGTTCGTGCCGTGCAGTGACAGTATCGCGCCATCAACGTGCAGTGTAATTGGTTGAATACAATGTGTTTGATTCTGTACCGTTAGCGTAACTCCATACCGTAGGTTTCCCACTCATACGAAAACGACTCTATAATCATTATTGTATTTCAATAGTTGATTAATATTAGTCATTAGTGTTAAACAGTCTTAGAATATACTAATTTGGCTATACAACGCAACGAATAACCAAGAAACAATCAAACATAAAGCAGGAAATCGATTTTTTGATTGAAAATTCTATTTTCTACATATTGGGATCCCTGTGGTAAGGGTCATGGCCTAGGGACATTTCCCCTGCATTTCAAGTACTTTTGTGTTAATAAAGTAACTTCAACCACAACAGAAATAACATTGAAGATCTTGGAAATTAAAAATCAAAGAAAAAAGTTGGATAAATGTATTTGTTTAAATATAATTTATTTTGCTCGACGCGGGATCCCTGTGGTGAATCCACGAATTTTCGACATGTTCCACCGAAGGGATTTTTGAGGACTTTTAGTATGTTGTTTAGGTAACCCATCTTGGTTGAATAACGATGAGAAACTTTCTGTTGCAATTTGTTCCAACCTAAACCGTAGAATGACTGGACTAGTAGAACACAACCATTGCCAGAAATATGGGACATTAGCCAGCGGTTTCCTCGGGCTCAGCATTTTGTCCCAAAACTCGCTAAAAACAGTTCTAATTGCTAAATAAATGACATACATATCTTAATTAGCGTTCATCTTTGTTTAGAAAGCGATTTTAGAACTTCAAAATATCAAAAAGACTGACTTTATTTTCCAACGGTCGATCAAAATATGACACAGGAAGCCCAACACAGAAATAGAGGGTATACACGAAAATACATCGAAATTTAACCCTTCATGCTCTCGGACTCCCTGTGTGCAATCCCAGAATGCACTAAGAACTCATGTAAACAGAAAAATGGCGGATGGTGGAGATATAGCGAAGTTTTTGGCTCGTTCTGACTCAAAACTAGATCTCAACGTGGCGTCTTTACCATTTATTTGTACCTAAAGTTCAGAGCTTTCGGGCGGAAGATGGAATTGCGATATAACATATTTTATCGGCGATTTGAACACACTAAACAGTGTTTTACTGGCATCGAGATGTGCACTTCTGCTGTGTCAAGGCCTACTACCTCAAACTGACCGATATCTGCGTAGGGTTTGTTCGATCTTACAGTAAATGTATGGGAAATATGGTAGCTTCAATGTGAAGAAAACAAACTGCTTGGGCGGAAAACCTGGTCTTCGTTGTAGATCGGTAATATGGTGAGTGCAACGATTGATAGATACCTTAATACTTTCTAGATGTGCAAAGAGTGTGTTAAACCTCTGAACGCTACAAATTCTGAAAAGTCAAATTTTCCCATACATTTTCTTATACAGAACGGCAACCATTTTGCATTTTTTGTGCCGTAAAACGCATGCGCGGCGGCCATCTTGTCCCATATTTCTGGCAATGAACAAGAAACACTTTTGGTGAAAGATTCTAGCAGTTATCCTGAGGGGAGACAATTATCTTTAACTATAGATTTGAATGGTCCGGCACATTCCTCTTACCATACAAGCAACCGCCCGGTTAGCTCAGTTGGTAGAGCATCAGACTTTTAATCTGAGGGTCGTGGGTTCAAGTCCCACATTGGGCGTTACAAGTGCTTTTGTAATAATGAATTGAATGACGCGCAAGGTCCTGGGTTCGATCCCCAGTGGAAATATTTTTGCTGAGTTCATTTGGTAAACATTGTCGACGTTCAAATTTGTACGCATTAAAATGTTCAATAGAAATAGAAATAATATCATTGTTGTCTTAGTGTGTTTTGGATAAATGATATAATAATTATTATTATTATATCATTGTGAGATACAGCAGGCTATAAATGACCAGATTTACACAATAGAACTCGTGTAACAGCCATCTGATCGACGGCAGCACGCACACATATATATAGCTATTGACAACACAGGTGCGCTACGTTTGGAAGAGCGCAGCATATAGACAGACCTGTCAGGAGAGGGGACTTCGTGTCCTATTGTTTCTCCACCTGCCTTTTGGAAAATTGTTAAATACATCAATAATAAATAATAAACAAATGCCCTCACTAGTCTCTAAGCTCAATAAATCACGTTTACTTATTTGTATTTACTCTCACGTTGTTATGATAGAATAGTTTTCGTATGAGTGGCAAACCTACGGCACGGAGTTACGGTCACGATACGGAATAGGCGACTTGCATGATGGCGCCATATACTACAAGTACCAGAATGCCATTTTCTTTTGTTAGATAATTAGCACGAATTGTCTTGCTATTCTCATGAGGTAATAAAAATCGGAATAAGAAAGAAAATTCCCAAAGCATTCTGGTACTTGTAGTAAAACAACGTCATCATGCAAGTCGCCTATCGAAGACATCTATTCAACCAATCACAGCGCAAAAAGTCATTGCTCAACCAATAAGAATGCTTGGACAGCCAGGATCTTGCGCGTGTCAAAAGCACGTGATAACTAACACTATGCTACGGAAACTTGACATAGGAAATCGAGCTTTCTCATTTACCTAAAGCTAATTCCAATTGTTTTGTTCATTTTAGAAAAACATTCAATGTTAGTTCGAGAGTCATGAGATAAGGCAGCGGTAATTTAACGAAACTAAAAAAATATAATACAATTTGAAACATTATGATGCGTCATTCATATTATTACAAAAGTACATATTACGCCCAATGTGGGACTTGAACCCATGCCACGACCCTCAGATTAAAAGTCTGATGCTCTACCAACTGAGCTAATCGGTCGTTTCCTTGGAAAGTAAGAGGAATGCGCCGGACCGTTCAAATCTATCGTTTAAGGACGTTCGCGGGCAAAAAAACTATCCATGTTTTTTTCCTGAAACTTTGAATGGTGAAATAAGATTATTATAGAAGCTAAATGAGCAAATAAAAAATGGGGGTCACAGACTTCGCTATGGGAGCAAGATTGCTTCAAAGTATACCCTTTTTCTGATCGAAAATTACGTGCGTTATATACACGGAAAGTCGAAAATGACAGGTTTTTTTTTTTTAGAAAAACTAAACGGATTGCTAAAATGTTCTTGAAATGGCTATCTAAAACTTTATAGAATAAAATTATGTACAAATATTTGTAAATATATAGAAACAACCTGTAGTTTTTGGCTCATATTTACAGTCACCACATAGCCACATCTAAATTCGTGTTTTTATCAAAATCTATCCATGTTATTTTTGTACATTTCGTACATGGGGAGCTTTCATGAATCTTTGTAAAATCACAAAATAAAAAATGAGGGTCACCGATATCGTTCTCGAGATATTAGCCGATGAAAATCGTCTACGTAACATGTGTGACTGGCTGCCATCTTGGACGTGAGGAAAGAGGACTGGACCGAGATGGTTCGAACCTTGATTTTATGCGCAGAATTAAGAGATGCGCGTGAACAATGCGCGCGAAAGTCCTGAAGATAATTGTCTTTCCTCAGGATAACCTGTTTCGAAGCTTTTACCATAAAATAGTTTCTTGTACGACTATGACACTGCAGTGACTTACACGTCGACATTTTACAATAATAGTTGCTGTATAGTTTCGTCAACAGCTATTGCCCTGCATGGCTCTCTATATAATGAGATTATTTCTGAAATGGACGAATCAACCGGAATCAATTTTAAATGACATAAATGAGCAGAATTTAAAAAGTTAAGTTTCCGTAGTGTAGTGGTTATCACGTGTGCTTAACACGCACAAGGTCCCCGGTTCGATCCCGGGCGGAAACATGGAGTATTTTTTATACTCAGACAAAGTAAACGTTTTGTGTTTATGATATTCAATCACAGTTCATGTTATTTTATTCTGTACACAACATCATTAGAAGTCATTTAACTTACTTCAACCGCAAACTTTCAACGAGCTGGTAGAACATAATAAGAAACACTTTTTGGTGAAAGATTCTAGCAAGGTTATCCAGCTGAGGAGAGACAATTATCTTCAACGGTCCGGCACATTCGTCTTACTTTGCAAGCAACCGCCCGGTTAGCTCAGTTGGTAGAGCATCAGACTTTTAATCTGAGGGTCGTGGGTTCAAGTCCCACATTGGGCGTTAAATGTACTTTTGTAATAATGAATGACGCATCAAATGTATTCAAATCATATCATGATTGTAGTGGTTATCACGTACGCCGAACACGCGCAAGGTCCTGGGTTCGATCCCCAGTGGAAATATTTTTGCTGAGTTCATTTGGTAAACATTGTCGACGTTCAAATTTTTACGCACTAAAATGTTCAAGGTAGAAATAGAAATAATATCATTGTTGTCTTAGTGTGTTTTGGATAAATGATCATGATATCATTCTGAGATAAAGCAGGCTATAAATGACCAGATTTACACAATAGAACTCGTGTAACAGCCATCTGATCGACGGCAGCACGCACATATAGCTATTGACAACACAGGTGCGCTACGTTTGGAAGAGCGCAGCATATAGACAGACCTGTCAGGAGAGGGGACTTCGTGTCCTATTGTTTCTCCACCTGCCTTTTGGAAAATTGTTAAATACATCAATAATAAATAATAAACAAAAGCCCTCACTACTCTGTAAGCTCAATAGACCGAGTTCATAATGGCTGCTTCTAAATCGCATAAAAGCCAAAAAAGATCATTTTGGGAAAAGTAAATCTTTGATATGATAGAATGTGATTATCTAAATACTACGTGTGTGTTTTGAAACCAAATAATAAATCCTTGAGAAGATATGAACATTTGAAATTGTGAAATTGCACCAAAACGAGGCTGGTGAGGACTCACTTGAAAAATACATACAAAACTCTCTATTTATGATCTGTCATGACTTCAATGATATTTTGTCTACAGCAAAGAAGCTTTCCAAAAATGTTTATTTCTAGGTACTGTTTTAGATGACAATGATCATTTCTACCAGAAACCGTATCGTATCGCCAAACTAATAGTACGCCATTATGAATTTGGTGTATACATCACGTTTATTTATTTAGATAGATAGATAGATAGATAGATAGATAGATAGATAGATAGATAGATAGATAGATAGATAGATAGATAGATAGATAGATAGATAGATAGATAGATAGATAGATAGATAGATAGATAGATAGATAGATAGATAGATAGATGCCTTTATTTACACAGGGTAGCTCTATCAGTAGTTACAAAGCTATAAAAAACTGTTATCAATAGAGGCCCTACAATAAAATACACTAAGAATATAAATACTAAAACTAAATAAATACTATAGTCAATCCATAAAAGGTTGTCCAGAAGTATATACGCATATAACTATCACGTGACTGCATATACAGAACACATTAAAAAGGTTAAAAATATCTTAAAGTGTTGATTTTATACTGAATTATGTAGCCAAAAGCTGATTACTAATAAGGGAACCTGGAGTTAATGTATTCCGTATATACGGTCACGTGATATAGTCATATGTGTTTATTATTCAATTTTCATACATTGTACAAATTCCGATCTTCTGGTTGGTTGATTTGTACCACGTGACGAGTGGTTACGACGTGACAACCGTGGCAGCGTCATGATCGTGGTGTAAAAGCCGTGGTGTAAATTATTTACACCATGGCTTTTACACCACGGTATTACAAACCTTTTATAATCTTCATTGTTCTCATATTATTGTACTTTTCCGCCAATTTAATTATTAACAAACTTATTTTGTATTGCTAAAACTAATTGTCATTGAACAAACTATCATTTTGAGTGACTTGAGTCTAATGATCGACGTCAATAAATGTCGTACTGACAGAGATACGATCACGGTACGGAATCCAAGACATCTATTCAACCAATCACAGCGCGAAAAATGATTGATCAACCAATCAGAATGCTTGGACAGCCAGGATCTTGCGCGTGTCAAAAGCACGTGATAGCTAACACTATGCTACGGAAACTTGACATATGAAACTGAGCTTTCTCATTTTACCTAAAGCTAATTCCGATTGATTTGTTCATTTTAGAAAAAGCATTCAATGTTTGTTCGAGAGTCATGAGATAAGGCAGCGGTATTTTAACGAAACTAAAAAAATATAATACAATTTGAAACATTTGATGTGTATTTCATTATTACAAAATTACATTTAACGCCCAATGTGGGACTTGAACCCACGACCCTCAGATTAAAAGTCTGATGCTCTACCAACTGAGCTAACCGGGCGGTTGCTTGCAAATTAAGAAGAATGTGCCGGACCGTTCAAATCTATCGTTGAAGATAATTGTCTCTCCTCAGGATGACCTGTTTCGAAGCTTTCCCAAAAAGAGTTTGTACGACTATGACACTAGCAGTGACTTACACGTCAACATTTTACTAACAGTACTGAATAGTTGCTGTATAGCTTCGTATTGCCCTGCATGGCTCTCGATAAAATGAGATTATTTCTGAAATTAATGGACTAATCAATTGCAAACGGAATCAATTTTAAATGACACCAACACCGTAGTGTAGTGGTTATCACGTGTACTTTTACTCAGGCAAAGTAAACGTTTTGTGTTTATGATATTCAATCACAGTTCATGTTATTTTGTTCTGTACTAAACATCTTTAGAAGTCATTTAACTTACTTCAACCGCAAACTTGCAAAGAGCTGGTAGAACAAAACAAGAAACACTTTTTGGTGAAAGATTCTGGCAAGGTTATCCTGAGGAGAGACAATTATCTTCAACGGTCCGGCACATTCGTCTTACTTTGAAAGTAACCGCCCGGTTAGCTCAGTTGGTAGAGCATCAGACTTTTAATCTGAGGGTCGTGGGTTCAAGTCCCACATTGGGCGTTAAAAGAACTTTTGTAATAATGAATGACGCATCAAATGTATTGAAATCATATCGTTTGTTTATTTTGTATTACTATTATTTTGTATTATTATTATTAATTATTATTATTATTATTATTATTTATTATTATTATTATTATTATTATTATTATTAATTATTATTATTATTATTATTATTATTATTATTAGAAATAGAAATAACATAATTGTTGTGTGAGTCTGTTTGTGGGTAAATGATATTACAGATTATTTTACCATTCTGACATATAGGGCTCTCTCGATCGGTCGAGAGTACTCGCATTTCTTCAGTTTTGCGGCATTCATTGTTGGCGGTGACAAGATATAACAGATATAACAGATATAACAGATATAACAGATATAACAGATATAACAGATATAACAGATATAACAGATACTGTATAACAGATATAACAGATATAACAGATATAACAGATATAACAGATATAACAGATATACAACAGATATAACAGATATAACAGATATAACAGATATAACAGATATAACAGATATACAGTCATTTGCAAAAATTCTGGCCGCCACGATATATCAATATATCGGGTGCATTATGGGTAATTAAATAATCGAAAATTCCCCTTCAAGCGGGCTTTAAAGCCAGCAAAGTTGGTATAAATATTTAGTATAATGTTTATTTTAGTCTTACGTTTGTTGTTTGTAAATTTTGCTTCATTTAATAATATTAGTGATAGTGATTGATATATTGATATATCGTGGCGGCCAGAATTTTTGCAAATGACTGTAACAGATATAACAGATATAACAGATATAACAGATATAACAGATATAACAGATATAACAGATATAACAGATATAACAGATAGAGTGCAAACCATAGAGTGATTCCAATAAACCTGGGCACTACTAATTAGCTCTCAGTGTTTATTAGATGCAAAGGAACAAAAGAAAACAAAAGAGTGAGTGATGGTGTAGTTAGTAATGCCCAGGTTTATTGGATGTCCGTGAAATAGTACTATTACTAAATAGTACTAAATAGTGTTATCTCCATTGTTTTCTATTGTTTCATCAGTGCTATTTATTACTAATTAGTTAGTACTGTTTCACGGACATATGGTTTGCACTCTATAACAGATATAACAGATATCACTGAATTGTAGCTTTTCAACAGAATACTCTCTGCTTGATATCACATGGGGCAGTGTTTGCCCCTCAGTCTAAGGGCGCTTTCCATTTGGCAGAACTGATTGATCTGATCAACCGGTTCTTAAATGGAATGTGTCAGTTCTGAGAACTATCTGAACCACCCAGAACTGACGTGTTCCATTTAAGAACTGGTCGGAAAGTCCAGTCAGTTCTGCCAAATGGAAAGTGCCCTAAGGTAAGTAATGAGATTCAAGGACTTTTAACAGCTGATTGATATCAAGAAATTAGAACTGTTATGATAGAGTTAAAATGGCGGGAAACAGGTTTATTTCCTGGACTCTTTCACTCCAATGTTCATTTAATGGATACTTTAATTCATAACTATAGCAGTAGGTCTAGGAATAATATCCGTAAAGCTACTGATAATAGGAGAAGGGAACATTGGTCCACCATTGATTTCTCTGCTAACGATTGGATCTCTCTGGACATTACTCTCAGGAATGCACCCACGTTATTAACTAATAATAAGCGTGGTCTAACTACAGCAACTTTTAAATCCTTTATCCCATATATTTATTGATCTTATAATAAAGACTACCAAACCATTGAACTTGAAGACAAAATCAACAACTGACTAAAACCTCAAAAGTAAAACATTCGCCATAAAAAATGAATTTTAGAAACATGAGTGAGAGAGCTTTACATGATAAACAACGAATAAAATAACGAAAATTAGTCTGTCGTTTACCTCGCCATATTCCAATGTATGACCAGCGCGTGTTTTTCTTTCATTGAAATCACGTCTTGAGTAGTTGTGAAAAACAAAGGGAAAAACGAAGATGTGAAAAGGAGAAAAAATGGAAAAGGTGAAGAATAAAATACGGACGAAACTAGAGCATGCAAAAATAAGTAATAATAATAATAATAAGAAGAAGAAGAAGAAGAAGAAGAAGAAGAAGAACACCATGATGCATAATAGTAGTGATGGTGATGATATCTGGTGAACATAACAACAACAACAACAATAGCAAAGACAACAACAACAACAATAATCATATCAACCAGGACCGGATAATTTAATAATAATAATAATTTATTATTAAGGTGATAAATAATGCGTACCATGCTGTAGTGTCGTTGACATACGTCATGTCATCAATGCATTGTATGTAAATTAGCAAGCACATGTTAGAATCGGGGAGCGAGAGTTAGTTGTGCGTGTGTGTGTTCGATATGGAATAAAAGGATCTTTAACAACATTACACATTCTGTCCTGTGGACGTGAAGTTTCTTTTGTTCACAGAAATATGAAATATGTTGTGTTATATTAAAGCATTCTATTTGCAACTATAATGTGTCATGCGAAGAGGTTTTTCCAGTCTATATACAGAGTATTTACAGTTTTCACTGTATTTACAGTATTTACAGTTTTCCCAGTCTTTCCAGTCTTTCCAGTCTATCCAATCTTTCCAGTCTTTCCAGTCTTTCCACTAGCTCTTTCCAGTCTTTCCAATCTTTCCAATCTTTCCAGTCTTTCCAGTCTTTCCAGTCTTTCCAGTCTTTCGAGTCTTTCGAGTCTTTCGAGTCTTTCCAGTCTTTCCAGTCTTTCCAATCTTTCCAGTCTTTCCAGTCTTTCCAGTCTTTCCAGTCTTTCCATTCTTTCCATTCTTTCCAGACTTTCCAGTCTTTCCAGTCTTTCCATTCTTTCCAGACTTTCCAGTCTTTCCAGTCTTTCCATTCTTTCCAGTCTTTCCAGTCTTTCCAGTCTTTCCAGTCTTTCCAGTCTTTCCAGTCTTTCCAGTCTTTTCCAGTCTTTCCAGTCTTTCCAGTCTTTCCAGTCTTTCCAGTCTTTCCAGTCTTTCCAGTCTTTCCAGTCTTTCCAGTCTTTCCAGTCTTTCCAGTCTTTCCAGTCTTTCCAGTCTTTCCAGTCTTTCCAGTCTTTCCAGTCTTTCCAGTCTTTCCAGTCTTTCCAGTCTTTCCAGTCTTTCCAGTCTTTCCAGTCTTTCCAGTCTTTCCAGTCTTTCCAGTCTTTCCAGTCTTTCCAGTCTTTCCAGTCAATAATGATTTGGTCTAATCTTCATCTCTGCTCTCTTCAAGGAATAGTAGTGGCCTTTCCAATGAAACCAATCGACACCTGTGGCGTATATCTTCGTTGAACCGTTCAAATAGAGACCGTTCAAACAGCATCTATGGCATGAACGGTACCACCAGGCACCCGAGTATGTCCTTGCACACGATCCAGACCGACCATCATTGTCACGATCCTTTGTTGAAAACGGCCAATTGTTGTGAAAAACCAGAGAATTTCCAGCATTTCTGAATAAAAAAAACAGAAAATTAGAACGCTATTTACAACTATTTACAACCGATCCCTATGAAAATATGATCAAGAAGTCGTGCATGGTGGTCATTGGTTCGCAACGATCGCTATGGAAACTATGACACAAAGGTGTGGTGGCCATTGGTTGGCAACGATCTCTATGGAAATGTATGTCACAAAGGTGTGGTGGCCATTGGTCGGCAACGATCTCTATGGAAATGTATGTCACAAAGGTGTGGTGGCCATTGGTCGGCAACGATCTCTATGGAAATGTATGTCACAAAGGTGTGGTGGCCATTGGTTGGCAACGCAAAACGATCCCTATGAAAATGTAATCGCAGCAAAGGTGTGGTGGCCATTCGTTGGCAACAATCCCTATGTAAATGTAATTGCAAAGGTATGCATGGTGGCCATTGGCCACTACATAAAAGAGCAGGGAACTGGGAACGAGTTTATTAGAATTAATGTAATTACGAAATTAAGTTGATGACATGAAACAACATTTTGAAATTATCATATGTGTAAAGTTTGATGTGATTTGAGTGAATCCTGTCAGAATTATAAACTTTTGAAATTTTGAAATTTTACAGTGAATGTATTGTTTGGGTAGACAACGTAAAAAAATAAAGAGTTTGTATGGGAAAATGTACATCTTTGATGCCCTCTAGCATCGTCAATATTAAGCCAAAGTTCACCAAACTTTCCAGATTAGCTAAGTTTGATCTGCTCTGTCAGAAAATGTTGCCCACTTTTGCTAGTTTCTTATTGAATTAGTTTCACGGCCTTGGTCCCAGTCCCCTGCTCTTTTTTGTAATGGCCAATTGCTTGGCAACGATCCCTATGAACTTGTAATCACAAAAGTGTTGTGGCCATTGGGTGGCAACTATCTCTATGAAAATCTTGAAAATATTTAATATGCATACGCTGAAGTTGTTACAACCAAGGAAATAAAGAGATCACACAGCAATTTTTATACCTGAATAGTTTCCGATAGTGAGACGGTAATTATCTGTTTCATCAGCCACGTTGAACGAGTCGTACTCCGCGTATCGCGTGTTTCCCTCGAAGTCCTCCATGTCCACTCGTAGTCGGTGGCTTCCCTGTGACGTCAGGGCGTGAATGGCGTCCAGTCCCAACCAGTACTCGCCCATCTTGTTACCGAACCCCCTTTTGTAGTCGGCCCAGCCACGGTAGAAGTCAACCGAGCCATCTAGTCGTTTCTGGACGACAGTCCATCCTCCACCGCTAGTTACCATGTCACAATAGACTTGAACCTTGGTCGTATTGTCTGGAAGAATGGTTTCATAAACACCACTGTTCTTGTAGCCAGCGGTAAATCGCTGTACGCAGCTGCGGAAATCTAAGACAGATGAAAAAAATGTTCCGTTGAGATGCCAGTCTATGTTTTGTGTTATCTAACGGTTTTTACTTGTAGTTCTCACTCAGCTCGTATAAAGCACGAATCCGTGGTTCTATAACCACAAACAATGACTTTTAATTTGTGTGAGAAAATGCTTGTGTTTCCTGGTCCTCTCATGATTATTTTGTTATCCCATCACCAAACTTTCCCCTTCCCTTCCGTTAACACAGGGTACCCATTCAATAGAATTCAGTTCTGATCTACAGGAGTAATCTGCGGAAGAGGCTAATGCTGTGTTTTCAGATTATATGGCACAAGCTACTTCGATCGAATATCCCATCATATGTTGTGGTTAAACAGGCGTATTTTTGTATGTTTTACATTGTCTATCTCATTAGATATCTTGTATATCATTAGATATCTTGTACAGCAATATGCAGAAATTCTGATCCTTTTGACTAAAATACACATATATCAAAAACGTACTTAAAATTATGGGATGGCTACACTGATATTTTTTTCTAGTTGTCTGCCAGCAAGGCTTTATGAAAAAAATATCAGTGTAGCCATCCCATGGTTTTAAGTAGGTCTTTGATATATGTGTATTGTAGTCAAAAGGATCAGAATTTTTGCATATTGCTGTATCTCATTAGATATTTGTATAAATGTATATACTACAACCTTTCTTCAATCGAGTGTATATAATTGACCAAATGTATTCATATATTTTTTATTGATAAAGAACTATGATAAGTATAGAAATGGAAACTAATGAGGAATAGACAAATGTTCGGATAAAATTTAAAAATTAAACGACACTTACCTGGAAGTGGAAGTTTGATTGTAATTCTACCGATCTATTAACGTGACTGAGAGATTACATGAGATATGCGTCACGCCAGTACCGGTCACCTTTTAAAGACATAGTTGGTGTGACAAGAACCAAAATGTGACACCAATTAACAAATAGTTCATAAGATACAAATGCCTGGATATGACATGGGAGAGGAGGGAAGGGCATGTAATCTCTCAGTCACGTTAATAGATCGGTAGAATTACAATCAAACTTCCACTTCCAGGTAAGTGTCGTTTAATTTTTAAATTCTACCTCACTAACACGTGATTGAGGACCACATGAGATTTCAAAGCAGTGTTGGCACACCAACTATGAGGCAATCATTAACAACACAACGTCATGTATATTCAACATAAACATTTATTGTTGAACTCAAATATTCAACTTTGAACAAGAACTTAACACTGCCTCAGCATACACATCTGATTCGGGCACAACAATCTTTTTCTCATAGTAAGCAGCAAATGTTTGGGCTGAGGACCACCCTGCTCTGTCAAGGATGTCTTGCATAGGAACTAAAGCCCTTTGTGCAGCACTTGTTGATGCAGATCTAGTGCTGTGTGCCTTAAATTGATCTAAATCTAATCCAGACAGTGTCATCACACTTTTGATCCACCGACTGATAGTGTCTCGAGACACTTTCTTAAATGGCTTCTGGTAACTAATTAACAACTGTTCTTCGTTGCCACGCAACAGTTCAGTTCTCTTAAGATATTCTAACATAACATTGTACACACACAAGCGTTTATCTGGTGCATACGCTTTAAGAATTACTGGTTTCATGGCTTGTCTTGGAGTCGACTGCTTTAGAGGTGTGTCAAAGCAAAAAAACTAGACACAAGGGCTCTATCTTCATCAGACCAATGTTCAACATGTGAAGTGTTTGTAACCTTTGGGCTGTTGTGATGGACATTAACATTACAAGTTTGTGAGTCAAACCTTTCAGGTCCAGTGAAGCCACTGGAGACAAACTTTGTAAATATCCAAGGACCACATTCACGTCCCAGATGCTCTTGTATCTTGAAACCGGGGTTTTTAAATTATATGTCCCTTTCAGAAAGCGCACAACCAATGGGTGACAACCAGCTGCTGATCCATCAATTGTTATTAGACAAGACAGAGCACTCCTTGCTGTATTCAGTGAGCTATAGCTCAACCCTTGCTCAAACAAAGTAGTCAAAAACGCAATAATCTTCCCTACACTTGGGTAAAGGCAATCAATTTGTTCTTTACAACAGTAACTGACCCACTTGTTGATGTAAGTGTTGTACTGTTTTTGGGTCCCACTGCGCCATGAAGCCAAGATGATGTCGGCAGACTTTCCAAAAATCTGTCGACTTTCCAGCGATCTCCTGATAATCTGCATGCCACTAGCTGAAGCTTGGGGAGAAGAGGGTGTGGCTTCTCTGGACTGCTGGGCAGTCTCAGTAAATCTATCCTTCTGGGAAGCAACAGGGGTGGGCAAACAAGCATTGCCATAGCCTTGGAGTAGTAACTTTGGGTTGGCCACTTGGGCATGACAACAATTACTTCTGCCTGGTCCATTGACATCTTTTGCAAACACCTTCCCAGAAGACTAAATGGGGGAAAGCAATACATTAGTGGACCATGCCAGCTTATTGTGAAAGCATCTATGTGACTGGCCCTGGGGTCTGATTTCCAGGAATAATAACACATCAATTTGCTATTCAAATAGCTAGCAAAAAGATCAATTGTAGGCTCCCCTAACCTGCTAATGATCTCTTCAAACACTTTGGGATTCAGCTCCCACTCTGTTCGCTCATTAAAATGCCGTGACTGGAAATCAGCCACTGTGTTGGTTTTCCCTGGGATATGAGTGGCTGTGATCCAGCTCTTTTTCGATATACTCCAAAGCCAGATTTGTTTGGCAATGTTATTACATAGAATGGGTACCTCCCATATTAGCAATATAAGACACTGCTGTTGTGTTATCACATTGGATTAACACATGTTTATTTTCTATTTCACTTGAAAAACATTGTAACGCATACTGAATAGCCAAGAGTTCAAGTGCATTAATATTACTTTGATTAGTTTGAAGTTCTGAGGGCAAAAACTGTCCCTGAGCAGTAGATACACCACATACTGCTCCCCATCCCAATAATGATGCAACCGTGCTAATCACCAAATCAGGATTACAACGTGATATCACACTCAATGTACAGTCAATATTATTGATCCACCATTTGAGGTCAAATTTCATTGCTTCGGAAATGGCCATTATTGAATCAAAATTGCCATTGCCTAGTTTCAGGGCTTTAATTTTGCCTAGCTCTAAACTTCGATAATAAAGTGGACCATATTGGACTCCTGGAAAACTAGACACCATTTTGCCAATCACTTTAGACATACTTCTGATAGTTACCTCTTCCTTCTCAATTGTCTCGCTGAACAATTTTTTAAGTTTACATTTCTTATCAGGTGTTAACGAGACTGTCATGTGAACAGAATCAAGGGTGAAACCCAAAACCTTAACAGTTTGACTAGGGGCACTCATTGATTTGTCTGGATGAATAACAAATCCCAGACTGCTAAATAACCTTTTGCATGCTAGAATAGAATGGGCTGCATCATTGAAGTCTTGGCTTTGTATGTAAGTGTCGTCAATGTACCCCGACACTGTGTGTCCTGACAATCTCAATTGGGCATAACATGGTTTCATTAATTTTGTAAAAAGCCGAGGTGCTGAAGAAAGCCCATTGGGGAAGCATGTATATTCATATAATTTCCCTTTCCAACAGAAACGCAGATATTTCCTATGTTCCTTTGCTATGGGAACAGTATAATAGGCATCTTTTAGGTCAATAGTGGCCATATAACATCCAGGAGTTATTAGTTTAAGTATAGAATACAGGGTATCCATTTTGAACTTATTGTACTCGACAAACTTGTTCAGTTTTTTAAGGTTTAATATCATCCTAAATGAACCATCAGGTTTTGGTCTGAGGAATACATTGGACAAGAATTGACTTGGACAATATTCAGTTTCTTCCAAGACTCCCTTATTTAGCAATTTAGCTATTTCTTGGTCCATGATATTCATTTCAAATAGACTAAAATATATCGGATGAGGGATGGAGCGACTTAGTGGAAACTCGTTTCCTGTAAACGTTATATGGCAACCATTGACCATGTCTAAGACTACTGAGTCACTAGTAAGCTGCTCCCAGGCAGGGAGGAATTTTCCAACTCTACCAGCTACTTGACTTTCAATTACCTTAGAACTCTGAATTATTTCTTGACTGTTGTTTCCGTTGAGGTTTTGCCTCTGTATTGGTATGGCTGGCGGTATTGGTTGGAATGCCCTAAAAAGGCCTACTGTAGGGAGTAGTACGACCTTTCCCGTAGCCATAAGTTGAGTGTGCTCCTCTATACGCCGCACCGGTAGTTCGACCTCGATAACTACCTCTTGAATTCGGACGCGAACCACGTCGCCATTGTCTGGAGTCCAATAATTTTTGAGTAACTTTGTTATCATCGGTGATATCTTTGATTTGTTTAGTTACGTTCTCTCCAAACAACATATCTGTTACTGGGGTTTTCTGAGCACACAGATGGCTATAATCCCTAGAGATTTGAGGCTTTAATGCATCTCGGCGCCTCTGTGCTAATTCCCAATTTGCAGCTCCCAGACACACTAACGAGTCCTCCGTGAGCTTCCAAATATCGTTGAGCAGCTCTTTAGTTTGCTGCTCTTTCTCTGTTGCTTTCAATATTAAATTGGCTATCAAGGCAACATTCGTTGTACCTTTAACCAAAGCAGTTTGAACTCTTTGCATTCTTACATCATTCGTTCTGGCCTCGGCCGATATACGATCCCAAATGACTTGATTCACTGTGATTTTAGACAGGCCAGCACAATTATCTGGTCGACAAATCTTGTCTAACATATTTTTCTCATAGTTCTCTTCGGGTTTTTGGCGCATAAGCGCTGAAATGTTCGTGGCCAAAGTTTCATTAATCTTCGGCCCTGTATTTTCCTTGTTGCTGGTCTTTTTCTCCAGGCTAGCCAACAAGTTCTTAACTGAGTCGCTTTGCTCAGGTTCGTCCTCCTTATCACTGTCAGATTTGGAAGGCTCTTCGAGATCTTCACTTTCTTCCTGACCATCTTCCATGTCAGTAAATTGTCTCAGGTTCTCACTTAAAATTTGCATATTCTCTCCGAGAAAATTAAAATTGCTAGTCATTGACTGAGTCATGACCTCAAAATTCGCTTTCAGCGAATCTGTACGTTAAGCACTTGACTACGTCAAGCGTATTTTCTTGACCTGAAGTCGTGGTTTCTTTGGTATTCTTTTTCCCTTTAGTTGAGCTACGAGAAGCTACACGTGGGCTGAGCTCGGCGAACTCGCCTTCGTCAGATAATAAGTCTGTTTCAGCATCCTTCGTAGCCATATTCATTGATATTTGGCTTTATTATATATCTGTGACGTAATTTTACCAAATTTGGTCATTTTTGAGGGCCGATATGAGACGTTAATGCCATGTAGAAATCCGTAATGCCCTGTTCACAACATAAAAAACTCAAAAAACTCAAAATACAATATTCTGATTAAATTACGTCAGAGTTATATAATAAATCCCTCATTAGATGTTTTCTCGGGTATTACGGGCTGACATTTTACTCGTTGCTCGCAATACATTCGCAACTCGTAAAATATCAGCCCGTAATACCCGAGAAAACATCTAATAAGCTGTATTTATCATATGACCCGTATTTCCCCGTGCGCGCGCTCTTAATAAAACCTTCGGAGAAAGTCACGTGATTGGGCAGATACGGATTTTTGGAGCTGGTCCGTACATAGCCGTATCCGACCCCGGCCCCGATTGTTGTCAGGACATTTTTTATACTTTTTTTGCAAAAGTTATTTTTTAAATGTGGACGACTTGAAAAGTGAAAAAAAAAGTTTAAAAAAAAAATTGGTTCTAATCAGGAGTAATCGCGCATTTGTGTTCACTTTTTCTTGGCTGTGAATGATTTTAGTACCAATTAAAATGGTCCATATGAAAGGGTCATATGATAAAATGCTTATTGACTGAGTTAGGTCGGGCCGGACGGGAAAATATTTGGCTCTCGGTCATTCTGTACGGACCTCGCTGCGCTCGGTCCGTACTTCCATGACCTCGAGCCAACTATTTTCCCGTCCGGCCCTCCCACTCAGTCAATAAGTACATAGTATCACTAACTGATAAATAATAAAATACTTCGTTAGTGAATAAATAAATAGGAAATAAGGTAAGAATGCTTCAAATCAAGACGAGCACTTACCAATGGCGACCGGCTTCGACGAGAACGACGCAAACTGTGACCGGTACTGGCGTGACGCATATCTCATGTGGTCCTCAGTCACGTGTTAGTGAGGTAGAATCAGACGCCTCGAGCGGGATTCGAACCCACGACACCCCGATTTCGTGACAGGTGCTCTACCCACTGGCCACCACACAATTTTTTTATTATTATAATTATTGTAATGCCACAGGATCATCAATTTGTATTAACTGTCACGTGATGTTATTTATTATTTATTATTTACACAACTTGGTTACGCTAACGCACCTTCTATTTCACAGTTTTTTCCTTTTGTCCCTGGAAGGCATTTACAACGATAGCTGTTGTTCGCATACACAGGGATGCACTTCCCATTAAGCTGGCATGGTTTCTCATGACACTTAGTCTACATGTAAAAAAGGGAAATATTTAATATTTTTTCTCCAAGATAAACTTTGTCGTCGTGACTAATAATGAATAATGTAGTTTCAAAACTCATAGGACATAAATATGATTATCATAGCTGGAAATAGATCGTTGCAATTAGTAAAAATGTGAAGTTTGGAAAAGATCACTTCACAAATTGCGAAGATATGAATTTTCAATAATCGTAATTTCAATGAAAACCTTTGGCAACTCTTGCCTACCAACAAAGGTTTTCAAATTCATATATATCTTCGCAATTTGTGAAGCGATCTTTTCCAAACTTCACATTTTTACTCATTTCAACGAGCTCTTTCCAGCTATGATAATATTTTTGTCCTATGTCTCCTATAAGTTTTGAAATTACGTGATAAACCCTCATTGGTTTTACCAATTCAAAACTCCTGAATGCGTAGACCTATTCAGAAATAGTAACACTTTCGTTGCGCGCTCTACTGTGATAGATAAGTTCAAGTTTATTGAAAAAAAAAACTTTTCAACAATTCAAGTTTGGCCACTAGTCTACAAATAGAAATAAGCTTTCATAAACTAACTGTCAAGTATGGATCCCAAGGGGCTCGGCATTAGAAATTAGTAATTGAGTATAAATTAAGCGAGTTCAGGCAAATTCAGAGGCGAGAGCACATGTAAATTAAAAACTGAAGTTGATCGGAAAAGGCAAAAGGACAGAAAAAGAATACAATGGACAGCAAAGGCAAAGGACAGAAAAAGGCAAAAAGGACAGAAGAAGAAGACGAAGGATTTGTGTAAAGTATAAAGTTGACTAGAACTGAGCAACTATCAATAATAAATGTTTGGCCCCCAAATGTTTTAATGTTTTGTATGTTTTCTTGTCAACGAACTCGACACTCAACGAGTCAAGGAATGCCACCACTTTTTATATAGTAATATAGATTATCGTTGTTACAAATGTGTAAAGAAATGGTTTCTTACCGCAATGAAGTAATGGTCGACACCCTCCACCTTGCATGTCAAGTTTTCTACGTCTTGGTATTTGTCCTTATCCAACAGCACACAATAAAACAGGCCTTGCACATCGCTTGTTCTGTTCACGTTTGTAGACAAGCATCGTCTGTCAGATACACACTCAATAAGACAGTCAAAAATGGAATTCAAATTGACTGTTTTCAGAGGAGTCCCCAAAAGCCTGCAGCCGTCATTTTGGATGAAGTTTGCATAAGAAATATCGTTAATGGCACCTCGTGTTGTCGGCTCTGCAGCAACGTCCACTTGCAACAAACCAAACCAAATCAGTAAATACAGAACGTACATGTCTACATGAATGCTGTTGAGGAAATACTGTGGTGGTAAGTACGTAATGCGACGATATCCACTTTCTTTACAGGTGCTCCCAATAATGACGCCGTACATGAATATAAATGAGTCCTTTATTGCAAACAGACAACAACATTTATTCATTTGCAGTTATTAATGAATTAATCTATGATTTTTAGAATTATTTTGACTATTTCATTTACAAGTATTTATGACGAATTAATCTATGATTTTTATAATTATTTTGACTATTTCATTTACAAGTATTTATGAATTAGAATATGATTTTTAGAATCAATATTAGCCAATAATAATGCTAATAAAATATAACTCTACTCTTCTTTCTTGAAAAGCCACTAGTCTTTAGTAACTGTGTTTATTCTCGCCAGTTAAATAATTAAAGTTATTTCCTGATTCAGTTTTATATTTCACGGTAATAAACTGTCTCCCGTCGTCTATTCACAATAGTTTGTCCGTCTCTACTTTTAAGAACCAACTCTATCCACATTTCTTCTCTAAACTGGACTCGAATCTTGATGACAATGGCAATGAGAAAATACTGAAACGTTTTGCTCTAAATGCTGCTCCTACAACCCTACATGTTGTTCGTAGCTCAGAAATCATGTAAACAGTTTTATTTGTAAATTGTAGTGGCTTCATCTGCATTTAAAATTTGTTTAATGAACCAAGCTTTCGGCCATTGCGACAATAATATTAATAGGAGCAGCATTTAGAGCAAAACGTTTCAGTATTTTCTCATTGCCATTGTCATTGCTTGGTTCATTAAACAAATTTTAAATGCAGATGAAGCCACTACAATTTATTTAATCTGATGCCTGCATACAAGGAAACCCTTAATATAGTTTTATTTGTGTTATTTAGTTAGATTAGTGGTGTGATTTTAATGCATTTTAATGTATTTCTTCAGTTTTGTTTAGCTTGTCTTTACTCAGGGGTATCAGTGACGGGGAGGTGCGAATGAGGCCAAACATTTTAACCCAAAAAAAGTCCATTACGCAAAAACAATTTTTCTCCGCATAAAATCGAGAACGGTAGGATATCATTTTTATCAACCCCCAAAAAAGTCCTTGACAAAATCTTTATATCAAAAAAAAGTCCACCAGAAAAATGAAACCCAAAAAATGTCCCAAGCCGCGAATTTCAAACCCAAAAAAAGCCTTCGCTCCTCCCCGTTACTGATACCCTTGAGTACCCCCCCCCCCCCCTGGGGTCTTTACATTAGAATCATATCCTGCTGACAATGCCCTCAACTAGGTTGGTTGTAAAGCCTAATCAATCAATCAATAATGTAAACATATCGATATAGCAAAGAAGTACAGTTAACTGTACTGTTTTTAACTGTTTTTAACTTAACTGTTTTTGTTACTGAACATTTATAATTAGGACTACCATTATTTGTTATTATAATTTTTTTTATCTTCGTGACTTTCTCAAGATCGACATTGATATTTTTAGGAGAAGTATATGTTATTGAATCGATGCCAGCATCCAAGTGGCCATTGTTTTATGACTTTATTGAAGTAGGTAAGTTTCATCAAAACATGTTTGCAAAGTTTTCATTAGGACCAATTTTTATTTTATTTCAGGAACGTGTCTTTTTTTTTCATTTATCACGTGCAAGGGCTCCTGTCACGTGATATTTCCCAGGAGTACTTTGCGTGCTGATAAGGCCTGGTTGACATGTCGGCATGTTTTCACGGTCGCCATTTTGTCGATTAAGACTGAAGTCTTATTTCAACATCTTTTCGTTCGCCGTTCGTGAAGTAAAGCTGAAATGAAGATTGCAAAGTACTAAGTGACTCTTTTGCAGAGTTTATCCGAGTGACCAAGAGTCTTCAAGTTCGTGTTCTGTTTCTCAAGGAACTAACAAAACATCAAATAGTAAACCTACCAAGCCAAAAGCTAGAAACTGTAACAAAGCCGAAATCAAAAATCCCTGGTGTTAAAATTTCGCGGCAAAACTGGTGTTCTAAAAATGGCCTGATCCGGTCACAGGTCGTCTCACGAATACATCCCAGATGGAGGCTCCTACTTATGGGCTCCTGTGACATGTTAAAACTGAACTGAGGAGAAAAATCACCATCTCAAAGAACTTGCCTAATTTTAAACTGATTAGTAGCATAGTACTTCGAAGTGTTATTATACAGCTTCAGGTTAATAAGCATGTCCTAGAGAATTGTCC
>JAUJYZ010001257.1:132500-155000 GCA_033675265.1 Actinostola sp. cb2023 | reverse complement strand
GGTGTTAGTGCCTACTAAAGATCTTGCTTGTCAAGTTAAGCAGGTTTTTGAGGCTTTTGTGGAAGGGACCAACTTAAGGGTTGGTCTTGCATGTGGAAATAAAGCTTTAGCAAAGGAACAAGAGAGCTTGATTGGGCAAGGGTAAGTCAATTTGAGTTGGTAGGAAAATAATTTCTTGTTTGCAGACGAGAGAAGATGCTGCTCGAATATATGAGATACATTAGATAGCATATAATATTATGATTATAAGCCCAGGTTTATTTTCATTGAAGGGGCATTTTTGTGGGCTTATTTTTGGAGGGGCTTATTTTTGGAGGGGCTTATTATTGGGGGGGGGGGGGGGGGGGAGCTTATTATTGGAGGGGCTTATTTTTGGAGGGGCTTATTTTTGGAGGGGCGTATTATTGGAGGGGCTTATTAATTATTAGGGGGGAGGGGGGCTTATTATTGGAGGGGCTTATTTTGGAGGGGTTTGTTATTGGAGGGACTTTTGCATGTGCAATTTGAAGGGAAATAAGATTACTACTAATTCATGTCGAGAGGAAATTGAACTGATAGTACATTTTTATGTAATATATACAATATGAGCGGCCATGTTGTACATGTACATGTGTATATAAGATAGGTGTGTAATTGTAGATCTCATACAACACGGGACGCAGATATTGTATTGGACTTATCATATTCACAGATGTATAAATCATGTTCGGCTAGTCATGTTCAAGTCTTCCCTGATACCATTATATTTAAATAATAATATAATTTATAAATACTGTATATTTATATTTATACAGTGTTCCCAATTTTAGCTGTACACCCTGACACTTAAATAAAGTTTATCTATCTATCTATCTATCTATCTACTGTATCTACCAACCCAAAACCTAACCCCAAGAACAGACTTGATTCCTAAAAAGTATTGACTTGTGTATTGTTTTAGATATGGCAGCAGTAGCCGTATCAACATACTCGTTGCGACACCAGGACGTCTTGTTGATCATTTGTCATCCACTTCACACTTCACCCTTCAGCACCTCAGGTATCTTGTGATTGATGAAGCTGACCGTTTACTTGACCAATCGTATCATGACTGGTTGAATAGAGTGCTGAGTGTAGCTTATCAACACCATGGTCGAACTTTTGACCCAAGGACAGGCTTAGAGAATGGAAAGAGGTGAGTACCCACGTCACTTAATAATAATAATAATTATAAATAAAAAAGAAATTAGATTTTAAAGCGCTTAGAACAGCAATGGTTAAGCACTATGATGATTTAAAATTACACAATGATTAAATGATATGATTAATAAGACAATAATATTAAATATTAAAAGTAATAAAGGGAATATACTACATGTAGGTAAAAATAATAATATTAATTATTGAGATTAATTATTGAGGATCAAAATTTCAGTCATAAATTATTGCAGCTATAATGTATTGTTTTAATATCAGGGCATCTGATAGAGTGAGAGGGTGCGATTCCACACTATTGGCCTAAAATTGGCGCTCTGCTAGTATTGCGCAGTCCTGGACACTAGTTTTTTAATCCCCACGCGGCTAAACCACACACACAGGAAACCCACAACCTCATCCTCAGGGCCCTCTCATCTCACTATTTTCAAAATGGCGGACACCCGTTCCAAATATCACGCAACTCGGATAAAACCCAGAAAGTAAGGCTACAAAGATGCCTAACATTTTATATTCTGAATATGCTCTAATTTACTTGTTTATTACCCAAAGCATTCAATAAACAATTTAGAGAGGATCAAAAAAGTTTTTAAAAATCACACATTCTCCCACACTATCTGACTTTTTTCCGCACTATTTTTAAAAAAATCCCACACTATTTTCGTTTTCCCCCCACCGCTCTCTATCAGATGCTGTGTAATATGAAACTCACCTCCTTTCATAATGAAACATGAAATTGAAATGGTTTTGGGTTTTAGTTTTCCATATCTGAACCTCCAAACAAGCAGAGAGCCACAAACTGTACTAACTCCAGCAGGATTCGCAAGACTTTACATTCCTCTTCAAAAGATGTTGTTTTCAGCAACCATGACTAATAGTCCTGAGAAACTTGCTCCGCTTCAGCTTCACAATCCGGTGTTATACATCGCATCTAAGGTTCCTATGGAACAGTCTCAAGCTGACCCAAACAGTAAGTACAGTAGGTCTTTGTACTCGTTGTTGGTGTACACAATCTTAATTTGAAGCATTGATCATCACTAAGTACTACTGTAAACCCCATGAAAAGCATCTTCATACTAGGCATTTCATGGGGAGATCCTATGAAGTTGATACAGTCCATGGGTATTTTATAGGGTTTTCATGGGGCTTCCATAGGGTTTTACAGTAGTACAATGTAGCAGGGAACGATCATATTCAGATACCGAATATTTATAAGACACTTGTAAATTCTAAAAAAAAAGCGTGCGCAAACCACTAGTTTAAATAAGCGCGTGCAACACTAACGTTTTTTCACACTGAAGAAGGTCCTAGATGTGGACCGAAAAGTCTGTATTAATTTCACACAGTTTAAGCCAGAGTCAATCACTTTTATTATAATAATTATGAATCTTGGCTGCAATTTCCACATTTTTAATGTAGTGTAATGTACGTACAATCATGCAATTCAATTCCTATTAATTATATACATATGTGTGCCATTGCATGTGCATTCCAAGTTTGACATCATCTTAGTCTTAGCAGAACCAGAACAAATTACCATTTGGCAATGATCCTCTGATACTCTTAAAGACCCTTTGTCTGAGCCTATGATACCTTGTGTGCAGGAAGTATTTCCATGGGCTATAGTGAAATATGAAATATGAAAGATATTTCAGATTAGAAGTGAATCTGAACAATGTTGGCATCGGCTTGAACCAGATTAGATAAATATAATTTGTAGATACTGTAATGTTAATATTAGTGCTTATTTATATTCTATAATATAGTATGTCTATTTTAAAATATTATTCTATTTATTTTTTTATATTCATAATTCAATTGTTAATATTTATTGTGTATGGTTAGTGGACAAGTGAAGAGCCACTCTGTGGATATATTGTTCAATAAACCATTATTATTATTATTAGTAGTAGTAGTATAGGTAATAGGACTACATGCTGTCCAATTTGGAAATAATCGGATAAAAATAATTCAGAGGACTGCCCAAAATGGATGAGGCTGTAGGACGAGTCCAATTTGGCAGTCAGAGGAATTTTTTTAATTCAATTATTTCCAAACTATTGGACAGTCATGTACATGTAATCCTGTTACTTCTTAATTATATCATATGTATTTGAAAACTATCCAAATTAATAATTTGAATAGTTGGAAAAATATGAAAATAATACCATACATTGTGTAGGTGCTTTTATGAGATATTATAGATAGATGATACAATTATCAGTTATAGAATGCATCTTGTCTGCAATTTTAATATTTTTTAATCTACGTGTTGTATAAGATATATACAATCATGAGCCGAGGTTTGGAACCAAGCCAAAATTACAGTGATTTGTGGGGGGAAATTATATATTCAACTGGCCATATCTCAGCAGATATGGGGATCGAAAGTTGATAAAGCTGTACACCCTGACACTTAGATAAAGTTTATCTATCTATATATCTACAGTACCGATCGAAACTAACCTCAAACGCGAAGTTAACATATGTTAACGCAAAGCGTGCATTTGGAGTTAACGCAAAACAAACTCAAAGCAAACCTTGCCGATGTTTACGTTTGTTTAGCGTTTACTAAATGAACGCAAAGCAAACGCAAAGTAAACTATTCTATTCTAAACTCGATTGGATTTCATTTTCGAAAGCATTCAAACATCGTTATATATTTACAATGTAATAGAAATTCAGTACAGTTTACCGTAAATGTACAAAATAATGCACACACAAAATACACAAAATCAAACACACTTCAGCAAACTGAAAGCAAGCAAAATTAGTCGAAACTAAAAGCGATTTCTGTGTCGAAATCTCATTGCCAGAGGACGTGAATTCGAAGACATTTTCGATAAAAGATGACGATGTTTTCGCAAAGAATGAAAGGAACACAACCAACTAGACATCGACTAGACACTTGGCGCCGAGATGTGTCACGTTACGTCACACAAAGAAGCCGCTAATCAGATGACAAGAGAGCAATGGCGGCTCGTAGCAAATGGCTTCGCAAAGTTTGCTCTTCAAAGTCCGAAAAGTTAAATGTACCAGTCGAAGATCAAGAAAAAAATTACCTTATTGAGAAATTGCAATTTATTCCGTCCAAATATGTCCAAATATGACATTTCAGAACCAGAAATCTTCCTTTAGTTTCCTTTGTAATTCACATCATTCGTTCGACCTTCGGCTCGGGTTTGTTTACGTTGTTCTTCTCGAGCGCGCGTTTGTTCTGAGTTAACTCCAAACAAACGCAAAGCAAACCCTGGAAAACTTTGTGTTCGTTTGGAGTTAACGCAAAACAAACGCGGTTTGAGGTTAGTTTCGATCGGTACTGTATCTACTGTATCTACCAACCCTAAACCTATAACCCCAAGAACAGACTTGATTCCTAAATAAAGAGATCATTTTTTGTGTGACGTCACACTTCTTCACTATCAACCAGCCACCCTCTATTAAGCAACCAGTTATCCAATTCTATTGTCAGTATTCTGAGGAGCCCCTATTTTTTATTTTAAAAGTGACCCCTTACCCTATTCCATAGGGTTGCATTACCTATACGAGCAGGGAGGGAACGAGTTTATTAGAATTAATGCAATTACGAAATTAAGTCTATGACATGAAACAGCATGTTGAAATTAGTGTCTGTGCAAAGTTTGATGTGATTTGAGCGAATTCTGTCGGAATTATAAACTTTTGAAATCGTGTTGTCCAGCCAAAATTTTACAGTGAATGTATGGTTTGGCTGGACAACGTAAAAAATGTACAGAGTTTGTATGGGAAAATAGACATCTTTGATGCCCTCTAGCATCGTCAATATTAAGCCGAAGTTCACCAAACTTTTCAAACTAGCGAAGTTTGATCTGCTCTCTCAGAAAATGATGCTCAATTTTGCTAGTTTCTTATTGAATTAGTTTTACGGACTTGGTCCCAGTCCCCTGCTCGTTTAGGTAATGGCTAATTGGGGGTCGACTTTCTTTTGTTTAAAAAAGGAAAATAAATATATGACAACCTTTTATTACAAAACGGGTCTTCATCAACAAGACACCTAATTTAAGAAAACAGACCTCATATTGGAAGTTTGACTATCCTTCAAGTTACAGGTCAATCCCTCACTTTCTCATGATTCTACAACCTCGTGTTGTGTCAAAATCACCTAGGATGTTTTTTTAGCTTGCGCATGCGCACTATCAAAAAACTGGAGATGAAAACTCTTCATGAAATTATCAGTACGCTTCTTTGCTGTTGGTTTTTCATTTTTGGGTCAATTTGTTGCTAGGAGCACAACAATTGAGAACTGTTAATATTACAAAACGGGTCTTCGTCAACAGGACACCTTTTAAGAAAACAGACCTCATATATAGCTAATTGCATAATCGTTGTCGGGTTGAAAATCATAAATCGTAGAAGCTGAGACCGCAAGGATGGATGGGAAATCAGTTCATGAGCCACATTACATACAGATATATTCAATGTTCTCGTAGTTTTGAAGGTATATGAGCTATTTAACTAAGATCCTACAAGTCTGTATAAAAAGGTCGATCATTTGATGGTGTTATTTGAGAGTTTTAATTACCCAGAATTCCTTTTGGTCATAGCTTTCATGATTTTCAACCCGACAATGATTATGCAATTACCGGTAGCTATACATGTACATCAACACAAAAGTTGATTAGTTAACGTTATTTGTTTGTTTATTTGTAGTGAGTACAGATCTCAATGCATTCAGCCGCTACACAGTTCCGCATGGTTTGCAGGAATTCATGATTGTTTGTAACAGTGGTGAAAAGCCTTTAATGCTGTTATACCTTATAAAACACAACAATCTCACAGGGGTTTTGTGTTTTACCTCATCTCTTGAGGCTACTCATAGGTGAGTGATGTCCATCATACTAAATGAACCCTACAATAATATTATTGAAACCACCACCACCACCACCACTATTGCTACTACTCCCTATTAGCTTGACGGTCATAAGGTAGATGGGGAGGATGGAAATATTGGGCCCTTTCTCTCCTCTCTTCGGTTGCCTTTCCATTCGCTTCTCCCTACCAGTCTACTCTCCATCGTCAGCAACAAGCAATGTACAGTGGAACCTGGCTTTACGGACACCCGGTTAATACAGATACCCGGTTATTACGGACATGTTGTTCTGTCTCAGCCGAATCGAAACTCATACAAATGCCTATAAAATATACCTGTTTAATATGGACACCCGGTTAATACGGACACTGCGTCTCATCCCGATGGTGTCCATATTAACCGGGTTCCACTGTATTTTATTTCCATGACTTTTATTCTTGCAGACTCCATCTTCTTGTTAACCTTTTTGGTGGCATCGCTGTTGCTGAATACTCTTCCAGTTTAAATGCTCAGCAGCGTCATGGTATACTCAGAGACTTCAGACAGGGTCAAATACAGCTACTGATATGTTCTGATGCTATGGCAAGAGGGATGGATATCGACAATGTATCGTATGTCATTAGTTACGATGCACCAAAGTATGTCAAGACTTACATACATCGGGTTGGACGCACAGCTAGAGCAGGCAACAAAGGTATACGGTATAATAATAATAATAATAATAACCTTTATTAACGTGTCAAATTACCTAGCTTACACAAGTGTAAACTAATTGAGGACACCTATCTACCTAAAAATCTACACCCATACCCATACCCAAACCCAAAGCCCCACCTAATTTCCCCAACCCCTCCCCCCTTATTTAAAATCTATCTGGCATAAAATATTAAAATTTAAAATATCTGTATATATAATGATAATGAGATATCAGTGTATCGTATGATAATGACATGATAAGTGGTGTTGAAACGATACTGAAATAAAGGATTCCCATCTGGAACTCAGATTGTTTTTTTTTCTGAGTTCCTTCATTTCAGTATCGTTTGCGGCAACACCATTTATCATTTAGAGATTGTTTGTGTGTAGGATTCATTTATCATATTAAGGTATACAGTCATTCTCAAAAAGGTTGTCCAGATGAAAAGACTACAATACTACAATAAAGTCACATGATTCATTATGTTTTCAATTTCTGCATGTGAAACAGCGAGTTGATACCAGTGGCATTACATTCAGTTCTCACAATGCCGCCTTACTTTTGCATCTCAAATTGAAATTCCACACGAGGAAATTGAATACATAATGAATCACATGACTTAATTGTAGTATTGTAGTCTTTTCATCTGGACTACCTTTTTGAAAATGACTATATGTTTATATAATTTCTGGCCATTTCTGCCTGTGTGTTTTTGTATTCTTGTATGTCGGATTTGACTGGTATTGCATGCCAGACATTGTCAAGCTATTGATTAACCTGAGTATCCGGCCATCAAAAAGGAAAGGGGAGGGGGAGAGGTCTTTTTATCTCTCCGCCAAAAAAGCCTGATACTCAGGTTATGTATTGATTGGCTTTAGGGACCATTATTTTGGCTGAGGATAGGCTGGTAAAAAAGGGCCATGTTGTTGTAATTAATTCATAATTGCACTAGCACATTGTAGTTGCACCAGCTGACTGGCATAGCTGATGAACGATGAAACTGATAGGGACTAGTGGTTAAACTAGTAGAGACTGATAGGGACTAGTGGTTAAACTAGAAGAGACTGATATGGACTAGTGGTTAAACTAGTAGAGACTGATAGGGACTAGTGGTTAAACTAGTAGAGACTGATAGGGACTAGTGGTTAAACTAGTAGAGACTGATATGGACTAGTGGTTAAACTAGTAGAGACTGATAGGGACTAGTGGTTAAACTAGTAGAGACTGATAGGGACTAGCGATTAAACTAGTAGACACTGATAGGGACTAGTGATTAAACTAGTAGAGACTGATAGGGACTAGTGGTTAAACTAGAAGAGACTGATATGGACTAGTGGTTAAACTAGTAGAGACTGATAGGGACTAGTGGTTAAACTAGTAGAGACTGATAGGGACTAGTGGTTAAACTAGTAGAGACTGATAGGGACTAGTGGTTAAACTAGTAGAGACTGATAGGGACTAGTGGTTAAACTAGTAGAGACTGATAGGGACTAGTGGTTAAACTAGTAGAGACTGATATGGACTAGTGGTTAAACTAGTAGAGACTGATAGGGACTAGTGGTTAAACTAGTAGCGACTGATAGGGACTAGCGATTAAACTAGTAGAGACTGATATGGACTAGTGATTAAACTAGTAGAGACTGATAGGGACTAGTGGTTAAACTAGTAGAGACTGATATGGACTACTAGTGATAAAACTAGTAGAGACTGATAGGGACTAGTGATTAAACTAGTAGAGACTGATATGGACTAGTGGTTAAACTAGTAGAGACTGATAGGGACTAGTGGTAAACTAGTAGAGACTGATAGGGACTAGTGGTTAAACTAGTAGAGACTGATAGGGACTAGCGATAGACTAGTAGAGACTGATAGGGACTAGTGGTTAAACTAGTAGAGACTGATAGGGACTAGTGATTAAAGTAGTAGAGACTGATATAGGGACTAGTGTAGAGACTGATAGGGACTAGTAGTAGACTGATAGGGACTAGCGATTAAACTAGTAGAGACTGATAGGGACTAGCGGTTAAACTAGTAGAGACTGATAGGGACTAGCGATAGTAGAGACTAGTAGGGGGACTAGTGGTTAAACTAGTAGAGACTGATATGGACTAGCGATTAAAACTAGTAGAGACTGATAGGGACTAGCGATTAAACTAGTAGAGACTGATAGGGACTAGTGGTTAAACTAGTAGAGACTGATAGGGACTAGTGGTTAAACTAGTAGAGACTGATAGGGACTAGCGATAGACTAGTAGAGACTGATAGGGACTAGTGGTTAAACTAGTAGATACTGATATGGACTAGCGATTAAACTAGTAGAGACTGATATGGACTAGCGATTAAACTAGTAGAGACTGATAGGGACTAGCGATAGACTAGTAGAGACTGATAGGGACTAGTGGTTAAACTAGTAGAGACTGATATGGACTAGCGATTAAACTAGTAGAGACTGATAGGGACTAGCGATAGACTAGTAGAGACTGATAGGACTAGCGATAGACTAGTAGATACTGATAGGGACTAGTGGTTAAACTAGTAGCGACTGATAGGGACTAGCGATTAAACTAGTAGAGACTGATAGAGACTAGTGATTAAACTAGTAGAGACTGATAGGGACTAGTTAAACTAGTAGAGACTGATATGACTAGTGGTTAAATAGTAGAGACTATAGGGACTAGCGATTAAACTAGTAGAGACTGATATGGACTAGCGATTAAACTAGTAGAGACTGATAGGGACTAGTGGTTAAACTAGTAGAGACTGATAGGGACTAGTGGTTAAACTAGTAGAGACTGATAGGGACTAGCGGTTAAACTAGTAGAGACTGATAGGGACTAGTGATAGACTAGTAGAGACTGAGGGACTAGCGATTAAACTAGGACTAGGGACTAGCGATAGAAACTAGTAGAGACTGATAGGGACTAGTGGTTAAACTAGTAGAGACTGATAGGGACTAGCGATTAAACTAGTAGAGACTGATATGGACTAGTGATTAAACTAGTAGAGACTGATAGGGACTAGTGGTTAAACTAGTAGAGACTGATATGGACTAGTGGTTAAACTAGTAGAGACTGATAGGGACTAGCGATAGACTAGTAGAGACTGATATGGACTAGTGATTAAACTAGTAGAGACTGATAGGGACTAGTGTTTAAACTAGTAGAGACTGATATGGACTAGTGGTTAAACTAGTAGAGACTGATAGGGACTAGCGATAGACTAGTAGAGACTGATAGGGACTAGTGGTTAAACTAGTAGAGACTGATATGGACTAGCGATTAAACTAGTAGAGACTGATAGGGACTAGCGATAGACTAGTAGAGACTGATAGGGACTAGTGGTTAAACTAGTAGATACTGATATGGACTAGCGATTAAACTAGTAGAGACTGATATGGACTAGCGATTAAACTAGTAGAGACTGATAGGGACTAGCGATAGACTAGTAGAGACTGATAGGGACTAGTGGTTAAACTAGTAGAGACTGATATGGACTAGTGGTTAAACTAGTAGAGACTGATAGGGACTAGTGGTTAAACTAGTAGAGACTGATAGGGACTAGTGGTTAAACTAGTAGAGACTGATATGGACTAGTGGTTAAACTAGTAGAGACTGATAGGGACTAGTGGTTAAACTAGTAGAGACTGATAGGGACTAGCGATTAAACTAGTAGACACTGATAGGGACTAGTGATTAAACTAGTAGAGACTGATAGGGACTAGTGGTTAAACTAGAAGAGACTGATATGGACTAGTGGTTAAACTAGTAGAGACTGATAGGGACTAGTGGTTAAACTAGTAGAGACTGATAGGGACTAGTGGTTAAACTAGTAGAGACTGATAGGGACTAGTGGTTAAACTAGTAGAGACTGATAGGGACTAGTGGTTAAACTAGTAGAGACTGATAGGGACTAGTGGTTAAACTAGTAGAGACTGATATGGACTAGTGGTTAAACTAGTAGAGACTGATAGGGACTAGTGGTTAAACTAGTAGCGACTGATAGGGACTAGCGATTAAACTAGTAGAGACTGATATGGACTAGTGATTAAACTAGTAGAGACTGATAGGGACTAGTGGTTAAACTAGTAGAGACTGATATGGACTAGTGGTTAAACTAGTAGAGACTGATAGGGACTAGCGATAGACTAGTAGAGACTGATATGGGACTAGTGATTAAACTAGTAGAGACTGATAGGGACTAGTGGTTAAACTAGTAGAGACTGATATGGACTAGTGGTTAAACTAGTAGAGACTGATAGGGACTAGCGATAGACTAGTAGAGACTGATAGGGACTAGTGGTTAAACTAGTAGAGACTGATATGGACTAGCGATTAAACTAGTAGAGACTGATAGGGACTAGCGATAGACTAGTAGAGACTGATAGGGACTAGTGGTTAAACTAGTAGATACTGATATGGACTAGCGATTAAACTAGTAGAGACTGATATGGACTAGCGATTAAACTAGTAGAGACTGATAGGGACTAGCGATAGACTAGTAGAGACTGATAGGGACTAGTGGTTAAACTAGTAGAGACTGATATGGACTAGCGATTAAACTAGTAGAGACTGATAGGGACTAGCGATAGACTAGTAGAGACTGATAGGGACTAGCGATAGACTAGTAGATACTGATAGGGACTAGTGGTTACACTAGTAGCGACTGATAGGGACTAGCGATTAAACTAGTAGAGACTGATATGGACTAGTGATTAAACTAGTAGAGACTGATAGGGACTAGTGGTTAAACTAGTAGAGACTGATATGGACTAGTGGTTAAACTAGTAGAGACTGATAGGGACTAGCGATAGACTAGTAGAGACTGATATGGACTAGTGATTAAACTAGTAGAGACTGATAGGGACTAGTGGTTAAACTAGTAGAGACTGATATGGACTAGTGGTTAAACTAGTAGAGACTGATAGGGACTAGCGATAGACTAGTAGAGACTGATAGGGACTAGTGGTTAAACTAGTAGAGACTGATATGGACTAGCGATTAAACTAGTAGAGACTGATAGGGACTAGCGATAGACTAGTAGAGACTGATAGGGACTAGTGGTTAAACTAGTAGATACTGATATGGACTAGCGATTAAACTAGTAGAGACTGATATGGACTAGCGATTAAACTAGTAGAGACTGATAGGGACTAGCGATAGACTAGTAGAGACTGATAGGGACTAGTGGTTAAACTAGTAGAGACTGATATGGACTAGCGATTAAACTAGTAGAGACTGATAGGGACTAGCGATAGACTAGTAGAGACTGATAGGGACTAGCGATAGACTAGTAGATACTGATAGGGACTAGTGGTTAAACTAGTAGAGACTGATATGGACTAGCGATTAAACTAGTAGAGACTGATAGGGACTAGCGATAGACTAGTAGAGACTGATAGGGACTAGTGGTTAAACTAGTAGAGACTGATATGGACTAGCGATTAAACTAGTAGAGACTGATAGGGACTAGCGATAGACTAGTAGAGACTGATAGGGACTAGCGATAGGCTAGTAGATACTGATAGGGACTAGCGATCAAACTAGTAGAGACTGATATGGACTAGTGGTTAAACTAGTAGAGACTGATAGGGACTAGCGATAGACTAGTAGAGACTGATAGGGACTAGTGGTTAAACTAGTAGAGACTGATATGGACTAGCGATTAAACTAGTAGAGACTGATAGGGACTAGCGATTAAACTAGTAGAGACTGATAGGGACTAGTGGTTAAACTAGTAGAGACTGATAGGGATTAGCGACTAAACTAGTAGAGACTGATAGGGACTAGTTGTTAAACTAGTAGAGACTGATGGGACTAGTGGTTAAACTAGTAGAGACTGATAGGGACTAGTTGTTAAAACTAGTAGAGACTGATAGGGACTAGTGGTTAAACTAGTAGAGACTGATAGGGACTAGCGGTAAACTAGTAGAGACTGATAGGGACTAGTCCCTAGCGGTTAAACTAGTAGAGGCTGATAGGGACTCATCCCTAGCGGTTAAACTAGTAGAGGCTGATAGGGATTAGTGGTTAAACTAGTAGAGACTGATAGGGACTAGTGGTTAAATTAGTAGAGACTGATAGGGACTAGTAGGTTTAAACTAGTAGAGACTGATAGGGACTAGTGTTTAAACTAGTAGAGACTGATAGGGACTAGTGGTTAAACTAGTAGAGACTGATAGGGACTAGTGGTTAAACTAGTAGAGACTGATAGGGACTAGTTGTTAAACTAGTAGAGACTGATAGGGACTAGTGGTTAAACTAGTAGAGACTGATAGGGACTAGTGATTTAAACTAGTAGAGACTGATAGGGACTAGTGGTTAAACTAGTAGAGACTGATAGGGACTAGTGGTTTAAACTAGTAGAGACTGATAGGGACTAGTGGTTTAAACTAGTAGAGACTGATAGGGACTAGTGGTTAAACTAGTAGAGACTGATAGGGACTAGTGATTAAACTAGTAGAGACTGATAGGGACTAGCGATTAAACTAGTAGAGACTGATAGGGACTAGTGGTTAACTAGTAGAGACTGATAGGGACTAGTGGTTAAACTAGTAGAGACTGATAGGGACTAGCGATTAAACTAGTAGAGACTGATATGGACTAGCGATTAGACTAGTAGAGACTGATAGGGACTAGTGGTTAAACTAGTAGAGACTGTAGAGACTGATAGGGACTAGCGATTAAACTAGTAGAGACTGTAGAGACTGATAGGGACTAGCGATTAAACTAGTAGTGACTGATATGGACTAGCGATTAGACTAGTAGAGACTGATAGGGACTAGTGGTTAAACTAGTAGAGACTGATAGGGACTAGTGGTTAAACTAGTAGAGACTGATAGGGACTAGCGATTAAACTAGTAGAGACTGATATGGACTAGCGATAGACTAGAGATAGACTGATAGGGACTATCGATTTCCGTATCCATCAGTACTCATACTATGCTTTGATGTTGTCATAGGAACTGCATATACACTGTTACACAGCGAACACGTCCACCACTTTAAAGAGCTTATTCAAAAAACCGGTCGAGAAAAGATCCCAAAGCATGCAGTCAAAGACAAGGAATTACAGCCACTGATGGACAAGTATCGAGCTACACTGGAAAA
The DNA here is from genome assembly GCA_033675265.1 of Actinostola sp. cb2023. Classification (NCBI taxonomy): domain Eukaryota; kingdom Metazoa; phylum Cnidaria; class Anthozoa; order Actiniaria; family Actinostolidae; genus Actinostola; species Actinostola sp. cb2023. The sequence goes on along the minus strand of JAUJYZ010001257.1, from coordinate 141,154 downwards.
GCTGGAAGAAGCTGTGAAGAGAGAAAAGCAAACAAGTCAGCAAGGAAGCAGGTTGAAGGGTCAAGAAGAAATTGAAAAATGCCTAAAGCAGCAGCTAATGAAAAACATCAAGGCTTAAGAATATAATTAAATGCGCATGTCTACCAGTCTCGGCCAATAAATGTTCTTCAATAGAACTTACTTGTATATATACAGCCCTAGTGGGGACTCCCCATTGTTTAGGGTGGGGTGTGCCTACCGGACCTGTCAACCCTGACCCTGTTAGCCTCCTCCGCATGCAACTCCAAATAAAGAAATCCGAGACAAGAGAGGGGGAAGGGATTCCTGTTTCCCCCTCGGCCTCCGGCCTCGCAGGGATCCCAAAGGGTTCCCAAAGGAGCCTCCGGCCTCGCAGGGATCCCAAAGGGTTCCCAAAGGAGCCTCCGGCCTCGCAGGGATCCCAAAGGGTTCCCAAAGGAGCCTCCGGTTTCGCAGGGATCCCAAAGGGTTCCCAAAGGAGCCTCCGGCCTCGCAGGGATCCCAAAGGGTTCCCAAAGGAGCCTCCGGCCTCGCAGGGATCCCAAAGGGTTCCCAAAGGAGCCTCCGGTTTCGCAGGGATCCCAAAGGGGATGCATGCGGAGGAGGCTAGACCCTGTTTGAGTGCAGAAATGTCGATTTTCATCACGAAATGACACGCACTGGAACCATGGTTTCACGTGGTTATCACCTTTTTGTGCGGGTAATCGCACGATTTCGAGTACACTGAATTTAGGGTAAATAAGCACGAGTTAATTTGTCAAAGAACTAACAAAATTGCACGAGACCGTACTCTACAAATTGTGGAATTTGCTACCCTGTTTCAGTGTAAATTGTAGTTTATTCACACCTACTTGTATTGAGGATTTATCATAAACAATGGATTTTTTTTGCTTAAATCAAATATTTTGTCGTCCATTTTGACCGATTTCTCTTTTTTCTTTTTACCCTGTTATTTTGTATGGTGGAAGTTTTGTAAATTTTAAATTTTAAAATCTCGCTTCTGCGAAAGGAGAGAAAGGACAGACTGCTCATCACTATTAAGACTTGTACTTGACAAATTGTGGAACCAACTCTGTTTGTTATTGGTTGTTCTTGTGGTACTTACGGTCTTGGGTTTACGAAGTTTGCACAACAGACGAAGTGCCTATGGAAAGGAAGACGGGTGTGGTTTATGAAATCCCCTGTGGTTACTGTGAGGCCTGTCTATAGCTAATTGCATAATCGTTGTCGGGTTGAAAATCATAAATCATAAAAGCTGAGACCGCAAGGATGGATGGGAAATCAGTTCATGAGCCACATTACATAATAATAATAATATATACATACATATATATTCAATGTTCTCGTAGTTTTGAAGGTATATGAGCTATTTAACTAAGATCATTCAAGTCTGGATAAAAAGGTCATTTGACGGTGTTATTTGAGAGTTTTAATTTCCCAGAATTCCTTTTGGTCATAGCTTTCATGATTTTCAACCCGACGACGATTATGCAATTAGCTATATATGATCACATAGAGAAAGATCGTTGAACACCAGACGGAAGGAGCACGTGGCAAATGTTACTGAGTTTGGCGAAAACAGACAGTTCAGCAATATCAGAGCACGCAAACACCCACAACCATGACATCTCTTGGGTAGACACGAGGATACTTGCCAGTGAGAGCAACTGGACGAAACGAAGATGGACGGAGGCTCGGTTAATTACCAAAAATAACGCAATTTTTAATAGAGATTGCGGCAGAACTATTCCTCAAGCGGGCTCGAAAGCTTGGATGTATATCTTTATTGTAATTATTTTTCTTTCTTTCAATTCAGCTGATGAAAATTCCCCATGAGACTAAGAGATCTTTATATTTTCTCTCGTAAAAAGGTAAAGGTACTATATTTAGTCCGTATCCCTTCAGTCGAAGCTGTTCTCCCAGGGGACAGACGGTGCGCCCTTTAACCCCCTCTCTCCATCAGTGCTCCCTCCTACGGGTATTTAAAGCTACACTGAGCTACACGTATTAGAGGGAAGTCGAAACCAGGATGTGAGGTCATGAAGAATCGAACCACCATCCTCCGCTTAGAAGGCTGCGCACTAACCAACTATTAAGCCATTCTTGCTCCTTAAGTTATCCTCGTGTGCCATTAACGAAATTTAATGGGCGCATGGACTCTCGTTGAACAATAGATTTATAATATGGCATTCAGACATAGCGTGCAACCCATGGGGATATAGTATCATAGATATCTTAGCCAATGAGCGCGCGCGTTATCTAAGTTATCAAATGTAAATCCATCGTGAAAAAACGTCAAGATGATGCGAGCCTACAACCCATGGGGAAATAGTTCATAGATATCCAGCCAATGAGCGCGTGTTTTATTGTTGCTATGTTATAAACTGACATTAATTAAGCATATTACTTGCACGTATTAGCGTCAAAGTCTTTATATTTTGTTCTGGTTGCTATAGATACGAGACTGGTTGCCATACATGATATTTTGAAGTGTTTTTGTTTGTTTATCACCTTAGCAACCTTTCGAGTATTTGCGTCAAACTCTTCATATTTTGTTCTGGTTGCTATAAATACGAGACTAGTTGCCATGGATATGTTTTCTATTTCGAATTGTTTGAGTGTTGCCAACAACAAAAAAGCGGTATGGATAATATGACTCCATGCCGCACACGCACAGTATATTCGTCAAAGTCGTTCGAGCAAACACTGGTATACCTTCAAGAAAGTTATTACTTGTCCATAAACAGGATTAATGGATATTACAGTGTTCGTCAGCGAGTCTAACCAGTTCGATGGTCGAGAAGGAAATATTTTATTGCTCTTACGTAAAAGAGGAAAGGATATCGAGAAGATGGAGAACAAGAAAAATGATGTTCTCAAAGGTAAAGGCTTTTGGAGCATTTTCAAAAGAAGTCAGCGCCAACAGAACCACAATAGCGAAGAATCCACCTCAACAGTTCTTGATGTCAATAGTTTGACACGATCTCCGCCAAGGAAAATAATCGACGAGGGAGAAGACGAGTCTCCTTTCATGATGATGGAATTTAAAAGAAAAGTCAGTAAGACAACCAAAAGGAGGTCACGCGAGATGTTTGAAGGCAAGACAAGAATGTTTCAATTGAAATAACTCTGTAATTCTAAATCAGGACGTTAGGTTCTGCTGTCTGTTATAGTTAACTAGAATAATTACTTGAGGATAATATAGAAATTATTATTATCATAATCATTAATAATTCATGAGGAAATCACAATATCAATCATAACCGTAGCAGAGCTTGTAAATCGGATACAAAATCATCTTGATTTGCATACACTTTAACTTTGATTTTATCGGCCGAACTTACTGGAATCTTGACAATTATAGTAGAACATGATTTTATACATCTATGCATAGGATAAGTAATATTCAATTCCCATAATATACAACAACCGTACATTGTAATTCCCATATTAAAAAATTGAATAAATAATGTTAACTAGAACGAGTTCGTTACTTGTAATCTTGAAAACCTCAGGCTCCATCACTGCTAGGATTCCATTGAAATGATGATAAGCTACATACTTATTGAATTTTTTTAAAGCTAAGTATAAGCCTATGGGTGCCATCAGTCTTTGGCCAAGCAAAAATTGTTGATATGAATTCCCCATATTCATGTTCTGTGAGCCTGTCAATGTCTGTGTTGATTCAAAGTCAAGGATCTGCTGAAATAGATTTCCTTTCAGAAATATTTTTTTTCTATTCTGCCAGCTGTTTGTCTGTGCTTTGTTTGCAATTGCAAGTGTTAAATCACTAACCTTCGAGGTAGACTCCTGGTGTGCTTACCATTTACTCGGAAAAACCGGAAATTCCGTTGGAAAAACAAATGGTATGTGCCATTCCAATCGGAAAGTTTCGGAAAACTCGGTCTAGCGTTTGAGGTAATCCGCTTTTCCCGCTCTTTTCGTTTTTTCCGTAGACGCGTGTACCATTTGACCAAGTTTTCCGTAACTTTCCGATCGGAATGACACACACCTTTTTTTTTTCAAACCGGAATTTCCGGTTTTTCCGAGTAAATGGTAAGCACCCCTGGTCTACTTCTCTGCTCTCACATTCTTTTTTCTTGTGAGAGTATTGGTTTTGCCTGTGATATTTTTCATGACACTTTTTGTTGTTGTTGGTCCGTGTCCTCCACCCAGAGCTCTGCCCGTTTTTTAAGAAGTAGGGTTTGCGACTGTCGTTCCCCCTCTGAACGAGAGAATCGCTCATTCTTTCCATAATGATCCAACAACTTTTTTCCCACTCTGTTGGTAGTGTCTATGTCTTTGATCTTCTGTGCAAGATCAAATTTGAACAAATTTGCTGATATGACCTATTTTAAAAGGTCTGGTCAGTTAATAAAATTTAAGATGACCGTTATCATCTGGAGTACTGATGACTGTCTTTCGCCTTCAGGCTGTCTGCAAGGTGCACTAACACTGTAGTAGCTTTCAACAGCGTAGTTTGTACTTTCTGGAGCTTTACATCACGACTTCGTGTTGCTGGAAGCATTTTGCTCCATATGTCTGGGTTGACCTCGGTATTTGTCAAATTCTCGCATTTGGTACTTGTTCAATTTTTCTTTGGGTAGGTCGTCAGTTTCGACCGCGCCATTTTGTTTACAATATTTGCCAGCTTGGCATGCACAGAGGGACCACATTTCTCTTCGAGGTCAAATTCCTCCTCAATATCCTCAAAGATATCATTCCCATCACTGGTTACAATATTAGAATGCGTACTGTATGGACATTAATAATAATAATAATAATAATTATTATTATTATTATGGAGTACAGACCCAAACAAAGTAAACGCCATCATCAACATGATGCGACCTGAAGACGTACAGGCACGCAGTACAAAGAAACTAGCTATTTTGGTGAGAAAAACAACAAATTAAAGTGAAATTTCTGTACGAGCGCGCGCTAGCCAAAACTGTCAATTTCTCGCACGCTGATTGGTTAATTTTCATCACACGATTCTGCATGAATGATTGGAAAGCCAGTTTGAAGTAACTACCCAAAATATGGTCCCATATTTCGCGCGTTCTTGTGCATATTTCGTGCGTTCTTTGACAAAAATTATAATAAAGTGACTTATCGGCATGGTAAAATACTTTGACCCACAAAGATGAACCCACAAAGATGAACCATGGAACTGGATCGAAAAGCAAGAGCAAGCTTTCCAGAACATCAAAGAAGCAGTTGCATCAGCCCCGATCCTTTGCAACATGTTCGGAAGTCAACAACCGAAAGAACCACTGATTGTACACGACGTCCCACAGCGACCTTGGCAGAAGAATATTGGTTGTGATATATCTTCACCGTTGAACATGACTACTTATGTACTGTTGACTATTATTCTGGATATTTTGAAGTTGACAAGCTCGAGAGGAAAACAGCCAAGTCAATCGTTGAAACACTCAAACGTCATTTCTCGAACCATGGAATCCCTAACGAACTATTCAGCGACAATGGCCCACCTTTCGACTCTCGCGAGTTTAGAGAATTTGCCAACGACTAGGAGTTCACCCTTATCACAAGTTCACCCGCAGTCAAGATAGCCAAGCGACTAAAGAAGAAAACAAAGGAGGCAGGAACAGACTTCTACCTCGCCTTGTTGGATTGGAGAAACACACCGACAGAAGGAGTTAACTGACTTTTCTTTTAAATTCCATCATCATGAAAGGAGACTCATCTTCGCCCTCGTCGATTAGTTTCCTTGGCGGAGATCGTGTCAAACTATTGACATCAAGAACTGTTGAGGTGGATTCTTCGCTATTGTGGTTCTGTTGGCGCTGACTTCTTTTGAAAAAGCTCCAAAAGCCTTTACCTTTGAGAACATCATATTTCTTGTTCTCTATCTTCTTGATATCCTTTCCTCTTTTACGTAAGAGCAATAAAATATTTATTTCTAGACCATCGTCCTGGTTAGACTCGCTGACGAACACTGTAATATCCATTAATCCTGTTTATGGACAAGTAATAACTTTCTTGAAGGTATACCAGTGTTTGCTCGAACGACTTTGACGAATATGCTGTGGGTGTGCGGCATGGAGTCATGTTATCCATACCGCTTTTTTGTTGTTGGCAACACTCAAACAATTCGAAATAGAAAACATATCCATGGCAACTAGTCTCGTATTTATAGCAACCAGAACAAAATATGAAGAGTTTGACGCAAATACTCCAAAGGTTGCTAAGGTGATAAACAAACAACAACAATTCAAAATAGCATATATGGAAAGCATTGTCCTATTTATAGCAACCAGGACAAAATATGAAGAGTTTGACGCAAATACTCCAAAGGTTGCTAAGGTGATAAACAAACAACAACAATTCAAAATAGCATATATGGAAAGCAGTGTCCTATTTATAGCAACCAGGACAAAATATGAAGAGTTTGACGCAAATACTCGAAAGGTTGCTAAGGTGATAAACAAACAACAACAATTCAAAACATCATATATGGAAAGCAGTCTCGTATCATCTATAGCAAATAGAACACTAATATGAAGAATTTGACGCTAATGTATACTTCCAGGTAATATGCTTACTGAATTCAATGTCAATTTATAATTTTACCACAACTAGTCAGTTTCTCGCTCTCTGATTGGCTTAGAGCCTTGGTAATTAAGAGTACATACCATGGAAATTGCGTGTTCGCTCGCGCACGGAGCTAGCGCGCGCTTGAATCAGTTTTTGTTTCAAAATTTCTCGGCGTTTTCGGATGTTTTCTCCGTCTGTTGTGGTAAAAAACAAATTTACGATAGTTTCTTGTGGTATGTCATCTTATTTACCACGGTTGGCCATCGTCAAAATTGTTAAGTGGATCCACTCGGCTACGCCTCGTGAATCCACAACAATTTTGACGATTCGATGACGCCAACCGTGGTAAATAAGAGGACATACCACGCGAAACTATCGTAAATTTGTTAATTGGTCGACGAATGTCCATGCGCCCATTTCGTTATGGACGCACGAGAGAAAATATAAAGAACTCTTAGTCTCATGAGGAATTTTCATGAACTGAATTGGAACTTTTCAAAATAATTTGATCACTTGATAGAACATGGATGGCAGTGAATAATGTCTTAGTCTATTTGTCAGCCGTTTAATTGCTTCCACTCCCCTAATCCCCCACGGCCAAACTTACTGGTATGATCTTGAAAATTATAGTAACACAATATTTTATAGATCTGTGACTATGATAAGTCGACCGTTACAATATTAGAATGCGTACTGCATGGACATTATATTACAAGGACTCTTAATAGATGATTACCCTGATTCCAGTGGCATCTCTATAACTCTGTCTCTCTCTCTCTCTCTCTCTCTCTCTCTCTCTCTCTGAAATGTCTCTATTCTTGACGCGAGTTCCGAAGCAGCGTGGAAACGAAACAAGCGTTCGTGTAAATGCCCACGCGTATAGCCCACATTATTACCTGCACAGCATATCAACATTATTTTCTTTTCGTGAGGGGAAGAAGAAAAGGGCTTTAGACACCCTGTGTTTGCGAGGATGATAAGTATCGAGAATCTGAAATCACCAAGTTCATACCAAGTGACCTGGGTATGAATACCATATAAGGGATAATAAATTATATGCTATTAACATAAAGGCAATGAATTCTAATTGGACGTTCAGATAACAAACTTAGAACAGTTTCGAGGATGGAGCCTGAGGTTTTCAATGTCACAAGTAACGAACTCATTCTCGTTAACATTATTTATTGAATTATTTATCATTGGAATTACAATGTTCAGTTATTATATATTATGGGTATTGAATATTACTTATCCTATGCATAGATGTATAAAATCATGTTCTACTATAATTGTCAAGATACCAGTAAGTTCGGCCGATAAAATCAAAGTTAAAGTTTATGCAAATCAAGATGATTTTGTATCCGATTTACAAGCTCTGCTACGGTTATGATTGATATTGTGATTTCCTCATGAATTATTAATGATTCTGATAATAATAATTTATATATTATCCTCAAGTAATTATTCTAGTTAACTATAACAGACAGCAGAACCTGACGTCCTGATATAGAATTACAGAGTTATTTCAATTGAAACATTCTTGTCTTGCCTTCAAGCATCTCGCGTGACCTCCTTTTGGTTGTCTTATTGACTTTTCTTTTAAATTCCATCATCATGAATGAAAGAGTTTACCGCTTACGGAGTATACCGCTGGCTACTAGGTCTCCAACATTCGCAGATACCGCTGACCGGCTCAAGGGGGTCAGCCATCTTTGTTGTCAGACGTTTGGACTACGTTGTTCTTTCAATACACGTATTTATTGTAAGTTTTGTTGCTATTCTACATTTCGTATTTCATAGCTTCTACCTTATTATATCGTACTGCAAATGTCGCCGGAAAAAAATGTTCATTCAAATCTCTTGAATCCGTTCGGTTTACCATAACCGTTCTTCTGTCAAACAGTTTGGTATATTGTATGGACTGTGAATCCCTTATTTCTTGTCTCGATTGGAGTTTCCGTTATTGCGCTATCAGCCAATGTGCAGATTGTGCTATCATATATATAAAAAAAAAACAGTCAAAGCAAATGTTCGTCTGTCTGGCGCGACAAAGTGTCCGTCTACTTTATATT
>JAUJYZ010001257.1:0-127500 GCA_033675265.1 Actinostola sp. cb2023 | reverse complement strand
TTTACTCAAGAGAAAATTTACGCCATACTGAGCTTGGGCAACCTGTGGGTGGGATGGCTGTGAAGTCGTGTGGAGGATACTAGTGCTTTGTTTTCTTCTTCTACATTTCTGTTATGCAACGCCTTAATCACAATTGAATACAAACTGTTAAATATCTTATCCGTGATAAATGTTTAATATGGGAAAATAACATATAAGTACAAGCGTTGAGAACGGAGAAGTGGCGGTCAAAAAACGTTACCCCCTGTACTATGGAAAAGACATTGACTGGCTTCGTTATTAGTGTTTCAATAGACATCGTTTTTATTTCAATTTAATGTGAGCTTTTTGGTGAATTCCATAAAATGATCATGACTAATATGATTCTATGCATTATAATCACCCATCATATTCGTATCTTTTCTTAAAGCAATGATGTTAGGAACAGACCATGTTCATGGAGTTTAACAGTGCAATTTCTTTACTCTATACATTGTAAACCGATTTTTAATTTAGAACCTGCCAGTGGCGACTTTACACAGTGTGGACACTCGAACCGTGAACACTTCAAGTTTTTTTCGAGATTTTTTTTCCGTACTTTCTATTTCCTCATAGCCTTTCAAATGGAACATTGAGTTTAAATACACTTAGTGATCAAAATAAACATTTTTCTGATCAATTTGCTCAATGGATAATTTATAAATATGTGTTAGAAAAAACCTAAGTGTTCACGGTTCGAGTGTCCACACTGTAAATAATTTAGCAAACATAAGTGCTCTGGTCAGAAATATCTCGTTCAGTTTTGTACAATTGTACTAGTGGATGATTACTAAGAATACTATCTTATCTTGATACTGTATCAAATGGGAACAACATGGGATAATAAAAGCAATGTACCCCAGGGCTCTATCACAATACAAGCTTTTAATTAAACCTATTTGGGTCTGAAGAAAAAGACAGGACCAATTAACGAAAAATAATTGTCATCCTAATTGAAAACGAAAAAATAATGATGACTCAAAAGCGTTATTTTTCAATACGATCGATTTTTAAACTACACATATCTGCAGTTTTGGTTTAACCTGGTACTTAACGATTTTAAATAGTTGTTGATATTCTAGGGGTTTCTCTCTATTCAAATCACAGTCCATTTACATTCTCATTTGCCATTTCTCACTTAACATATGCATCTATCAGCAGTTTACGACACAGCAAATACCCAGCGTTCTTACATGATGGACGTGTCACTTAGATACATAATATATTTCCATTTCGCTTCTGAATGCTTATTTGAAGACAGAAAAAATATGCGTGTCAGACATGATCTACTACTGAAAATTTCATTAACTCTCGTTAAAAGTCTGAACAGCCACTGCAGACAATCAGATCATTTCAAGGTGGCCTATACAATTTGATGATTGCATTGGATTAAGGAAACAACGTGGACCGGTACAAGCTATTAACAGTTCCAACAGTTCATGATTTTCCGATTTCTTTGCCGGTTGGTTCTCGTAGGATGGCGAGAAGATAGAGCTAGTATTGACAAACATATAGCACTGCGATGAGATTCAACTGACATCAACAAGCCGACTCCAAATTGTTCAAGCTTCGCTGGAAACTACCCAAAAGCTGTGCATATTTACACATTTATAACGGGCTGAACATCTATCAAGCTGTTATATTAAAACCCAGACTTGGCCGGAATTCATGCCGATACGAACATTCAAATGCTCAATGTCGTGTCCAATTTTCCAAGAAAACCACGGCTCCCAACAACTGTAATCCAGCTGTAATTTTATAAATCTATAAAGGATCATTCCCTCGATCTCTCTCTTGATCGCCACGATAATGAAGTTGTTGGATTCTAAGGGGGTTCCTGATGGATCGTTGATGCTTCTGCTGTCGGTGGTTCTACTCATTATGGGTTCCTTGATGTGTTTGTATTGTATTTGCTGCAGAGATGAACTATATTCTGGAACTCCACGTGGCTACAAAACTCAAACTCCTATCGATGATGCATAGTGGAGAAGCTTGCTGGATAGTTTTATTTTTCTCAAATGTATATATTATATTTATTATTCAAGCTGGGAGATTTCCATACCATTTCTAACACAATGGCTACAAGTACTTACATCCTCGCCAAAAGGAATATATTTTCGAAGATAATGATAAGGGTAATAATTCAAAGTGGAGACACTATCCAAATGACGGTTCACACACAGTACTATCTAACACTACACTAACAGTAATCGTTCTGTCGGGTTCCAGTATTCAACTTAGATAAACAAAATTATATATATATAAAAAACAAAACGAAAAACCACCAGGTAACCGATGTTGGTAAAATCAAAGTTTGTTTTGATCAATCATCGGCTAAAGTCACCAACCACGGAGGTTGTAACAAGCACTACGCACATGTAAATTAACGTTTTCCTTTGAATTTCCCGATAACAAATTGATTTCCAAGTTTAAAAACAAAATTTTTCCCGACAACACGAGTGACTGTCTTCAATATCATTTCTACCCGTTCACTTTGTAAAGCATTTTCGAAATACCGCCATTTTCGAATTGGGTACTTGTGGACGGAGACCAAAATGGAAGGGAAAAAAATCGTTAAAAAACAACAACGTCTTCAACATACGGACAGTAGGTATCCTGATGCAATCTGTTTTGAAAGTGCTCAATATTGTATATATTTTGATAAAAGCCAGAGGGTCGTGTATGAGCCAATGATTAGTTGTGGTGTCTATCACTTTGGTCCGCTCATGTGGCGAATAATTTGTCAATATAAACTTGCCGTATCAGGTCGTTGTCGTTACTTCGAAGGCTTTTCTTACTATTCTACAGAAACTTCATATGATATCTAGTTAGACTTTAAGAATCGTTCGACTCGGAACTTTCTCAGTAGCAACGACTAGTTTTTCTGTTGGATATTTTGCGTGGTAACTCATACTGATTCACTATGCTAATCACAGTAAAATAATGAAAATAGCTTACTAATTTTTTTAATGTGACTTCACTGGATATTCAAAACATGACACAGTACTAATTTTTAAAAATAACAGTGGAAAAAGCCGGAAGGTCAGAGATAACCATGATTACTTCAGTGGTACTGCTGGTAGTGTTAGAGTCGTTTTCGTATGAGTGGGAAGTAGTTACGGTACGGTTCGTGCCGTGCAGTGACCGTATCGCGCCATCATCGTGCGGTATCCAAGCATTCTGATTGGTTGAGAAATGATTTCGCGCGCTGTGATTGGTTGAATACAATGTGTTCGATTCCGTACCGTGACCGTAGCTCCGTACCGTAGGTTTCCCACTCATACGAAAACGACTCTATGCGACGACCATGACGTACACAGTATCATCATAACGTATAGTAAACACTTAATGCCTAATCCCGAGGGAAACAGTTAGTTTTGTTTTCCCGAGAGTTTCTATGTTTCCCGAAGCAAAGCCGAGGCAAAGCCGACGGAAACATTATACTCGAGGGAAAACAAAACTAACTGCTTCCCGAGGGATCAGGCATTACGTGTTTTGTTTTATAGCTAGGGCCTTTATCGTCTCCGTTCGTTCACCACAAAATGAGTGTTGTATAACAGCAGTCTTCGTCACTTTTTGTGTGTTCCCTGACTCTTTATGAGCTATTTTCCTCTGTGGAGAGGTTAAAAATACGCTTTTTATCGGAGGCTCCATTTTTTTAGGTGAAACTCCACAATACAAACAACAACACACAGAAAACAAACCATTTTCCGAGCGGGCAACAATCGACGAAATGTTGCCCGCTCGGGAAACATTTATTGATTGATTGATTGATTGATTTACAAATCTTCCACCATACAAAATAACAGGAGAAAAAAAGACAAATTTGAATTTTTGAATTTTTGAATTTATTCCCTGTCACGTGACCTCGAACCAGCCAATGGGAACGCACAGTAGACCCAAATAATCTAGCTATATAACAATGATTAATTATACAATGTAATTATGCTTGACGTGGCAAGAATCAGTCATCGCTGATAAATATAACTGGGGTAAACGCCGTTATTCACTTTTACGAAACAAAAGCATTTGTAAATGTTGTTAGGGATTGATTTTATATTGCCTAAAATAAATAAATAAACATTTATATTGAGACCAGTGATTGTTGTGTAAAATTGACAAAAGTACAATACTACTCCTCCTGATATTCAATTCAATAAACAAAGATTTGGAGAAAGGAAAACTCATGTTGCAAACTCTGAATATGAAGAAAAAATATATAATATAATATGAATAGAGGAAATTACACGATGGTTTTTTTTTCGATTGGAAAAAAACACACTAATTTACGAACGAGCGCAGCGAATGAATAAAAATATATTGTTTTGAACACGAGAAAATAGAATTAATAACTACCTTCAAGCCGCCGTGTTATTTTCTTTATATTTAGACTAGGATCCGACTGTTCCCTCCCACTTTGACTACTAAGCTGATATAATAATAATGATATAATAATAATAATAATAATAATAATAATAATAATAATAATAGCGCGGATGAAGCCGAAATCTTCATGCCGGTGCCCCCCCCCCCCCCCCCCCCTTAGTAGCCCCTTAGTAGTGGTCCACCCCCCTTTCAAAATCTCTAGATCCGCCCCTGCATCCAGTCATCAGCGGGAAATGTCTTTGACTCTCAGTCGATCAAAGAATCCACTCTCTACGATGGCTTCCAGTACACCACTTAGCGCTTGTTCTGATGTTCAATCTGAAGATCTTACCAATAATAAACACAGCCACTAGTAGTCCATCGGCCTGGACCATCTGGTTTATTCTCTGGGTCTTCAATTGGTAGAGTTGAAGGTTGTTCATTCACTTTCAACATCACACACCAACACGTGGCTGGGGACGGATCTAGGATTTTGAGGTGGGGGATTCACTCCAGAAGGAAATGTTACGCGCACCGATTTTTTGTATCAAAAAAATTTAAATTGTATTATTGAATTGTTCCTGGGCAGCAAGGGGGGTGCACGGGCACCCAATGAACCCCCCCCCCCTAATCCGCCACAGCGTGGAAGCACTAAAAGCACCCAAAAGACGAATAATCATTGAAAGTGACGACTCAGAATCCCAGTAGACAGTCATCTTGATTTGATCCAAGGAAAGCAGTTTATTTTGCTGTTACTTATTGACTTATTTCGTATTTGAAAACAATATTAACTGCAAACTTGGTCAACCGACAGTGCACTGAGATGTTTGATTGCGCATGCACGGTGTTGCGATTGTAGATGATTGTCATGTTTAATTTTATTATAAGCGAATAAAAGCTTGTGAATTTTTCTTTTGTCAATTGTTTTACTCACTAAGCAAATACATGTTGCAGGTATTACTTGCTGTGTTTATTCATGTTCTACAAATGCCTTCATCTGTGCTATCATTTTGTGTGTTGTTTTGTTTTGTTCTCGTCCAGTGTTTGTTTATTTTTGACGCTTTTATTGGTTATAAAATTATAAATAACCATTAGAGGAAATAATCAAGCAAGATAAAAAAAAGAAGTTATTTACCGACTTAGGTCGGTCCGACCTCCCAGTCGGTAAATAACCTCTATATATTAGAACACAAGAAATAGATACGATTATTTATAATATAAACTATGTGTACCTCCGTAAGAACGCGCGATTTCATTGGTTGCTGAGCGTGCACTGCAAAAACATAAATAACAGCTTCAGCTGCATTTCATGCAAGAGCTTAGAAGTGCATCATTAGTTAAATAGAACATAGAAAGTCATAATCTATTTATTTTATAATATAAAAACTGAGTCGAAAATTATCGAGTATTTCATTGAAAAAAAAACAAAATTCTGAAGAAAACGACAAACCCATCGCGCGCTCGATGGCGTAATGATAGCGTCAATAGCGCACGCACTTCAACTAAAAATGTCATTCAAAAACACAACAGAATCTCCAACTTTCTTGCCATTTAGCCAATATAGAAAACGTCTTTTACTGTCTCTTGTTCTAATTCTTATATTATAAAACAAATAAAAGATGACTCTCCCGCCGTGCATGATTCCAAACAAAAATAATGATCTTCAAGACCAGCCTCAGCGTGCATTATTTTTGTATAGAAGCATGCACGGAGAATCATCTTCTATTAGTTAAATAGAAGTACAGGAAAAGCAAATTTCAAAAAAAATATTGTGTAACTTGTTTAACTCAAATGCACGGTATTTTTTAATTATTCTTTAGTTCAACCATTCATTGTAATAATCTATAATCACTTTAGTCATTCATTAATTGTTACCTTTAATGGAACACTTTATATGTGTATGCGGAAATCGTGGGACTTTCCAGATGCTTTCCGACAAAACTGGCTCTTGTAATTATCTCTTTGTATTTAGTTTTTGTCGTCAATTAAACACAGACGACAGGAGATTCTGCTTAATCTTCGTACGTTCCTCAATTATATTGACACAAAAGTTATGTGATTTTCTCCTTTTTTGAGAGAGCGATCCTATTTATAATACAATGCAATACTCTAAGGTTCAGTCTGAAACCTCTGTTCTGCACTGATGAGCTCACAAAGAGCGATACAGTACTGTCTGCAGATTGAGTATATATTATATATATATATATTCTAAATAGTCTTCGTCGACAGATGGTCAGTCAAACACAGTTTGCTGCAATGTCTTTTTGTTCCACATACAGTTCATCCATGCAACAAGCACGCCAAATACATACCATAAAACCCGCCGAAAATATTAAAAATGTCAAGGTTGCAAGAATTGACTGGTAGTCGTCGATCACAACATTGTGGCTCTTTTGGTGCTCGTTTTGCGCTTCTACACCATATGACATAATACGGTAGAGAATCGGCCACAGAATGCATGTACTTGGCAACATATCCCAGTGTTGTGTAGTAGTTCTTTCAGGAAGTATTATTACAATACGATGTAACTGATCCCTACCGAAAAAGAACAGGTAAATGTGATTCAATGTATAATTGTTTCTATCGGCCCTGCTCAGTAAAGCTTGGTCCTCACCAGCGACATAAGCACAAGTACAAGCAACATACGCAGACTCAGTAATGCATTGCTCATTAACGGTGCCTGTCTTTTGTCACACCTATTGCATAAATGGTGTCCTGAGTCTGCGTATGTTGCTTGTGTTTATGCTTATGTCGCTAGTGTGAACCATGCTTAATATGGCACTAAAACATATCACATATCAATAGACATTTAAAGTAAACATACATATCAAGTCGTTTAGTTATATATTTATTTATAAGCTTTTCAATTAATCTGTCGTCTTCCAGAGACATCTAAGCGAATTCAACTCAGTATTAAGAGACGATTTATTTCAACATCCGCCAAAAGCGCCAAATTAATATCAAAAACTAGCCCTCTTGGACAGACATTTTGGATAAACACATTTATTTTAACCAAGCACAAACTATTCAAAATAAACTAAAACGTCTGCCTAAAGCTGCTTAGCGTTGTACACAGTCATTTTCCTCTTTTTAATTATTTCAAATTCAAGGTATTCCAGGAGAAAACATTCAACGTATACGCGTGGCATTTCTCATTAATTCTTCTCGAACTGTGGTAATTACTATACTACTACTACTAATAATAATAATAACAAGAATTAAAAAAAAGAATTAAAAAAGAATAATAACAATAATAATAATAATAATGATAATAATGATAATAACAATAATAACAATAATAACAATAATAATAATAATAATAATAATAATAATAATAATAATAATAATAATAATAATAATAATAATAATAATAATAATAATAATAATAATAATAATAATAAACTGCAGCTACAGTGGAAACTTTGAGGTCAAGAGAGACATCCTCGGGTCTCACTTAGTTGCGGGGCTTTCAACGCTGCAGCCGCCCCGCTGCAGACCTGAGCGGGAAAGTTTCAGCTTTGCAACCGGATGAGAGGGTATTCAGCGTGGAATTGGGTGCTTTGCAAACCGGATGCAATGGGTATTTAGCGTGGAATTGCGAGATGAAAGCGAGGCTGTGGCTAAGATACGATATACGCGTACAAAGGATGGATTGAGAGTTGAGGTTAAATCAATATTTTAGCTTTGTTTGCTCTCATTTTTCATTTGTAAAATTCATTTTCATCGAAGTGAAATTAATGTCACAAACACAGAGTACTGAAAAATCTTTACGCTTTTTCAGTTGTACTTCAAGTGTCTTCTCAACTTAAGCTTAAATATAACCTGAACACGAAAGCAAAGCAAATCGAATTGAATCTGCTTTAGCATCTCTAACACTAAATATAATCGATGTAAAGAAATCTATTAAAGCGAGATGAGAATCGATGTTTGAGAGACCACGAAGTACAACGACAGCAAATCATGGCGAACGACATTTTCAGACCGGCATAAAGCAACAACGATCTAATAGATTAAGCCAACAGATAAACAACAAAATCAGTCCAATTTAATTCAGCATTTACACCTAGCAAAATCTGTACCTGTAATCATACAAAACTGCAAATTTATCCCGTGTTCTGTTTGCTTGTCAGTCGATCGCATATCGGCTGCCTTTGACTTTGAGCCTTGTACTTGTTTTGTACAAGTAATGTAGCTTCACTCAATGAATCAGAGCTATCGCCTCTGCATCTTTATCAATAAATATGGCTTTGAAAGAACTATTTTGCCTGAGAATCTTCAGCATTCAGTAAGGTAGTTAACAAATCCATCAATGTCCTGTGAAATGTTGAAGTTCACTAGATTCAACTTCTCATGCAAGCGGCACTCAGTTCTCTGATCGGATTGAAAGCAACAAGAAACGGTCAGTTGAGAACATTTGAACGATTTATTTAAGTCTAATGAGGATAGAATAAGTCCGTATTTTCGTGTATTTCCAATTAACTTCTTTGTTAACTGAATAACATCAGAAAAGCATACTTACAGGTTTGACAAGACTGATTCATTGATTGTGAAAACTTGAACTGAACTTCGAGCCTGTCACTGATCACTTTTAGTCTTTTTGGTTATAAGTTTTCGTTAACTATGAACTGGTTATCCATATCTAAATCTATGGCTGTGTTTCTGTTGTTGATTGACCCTAAATCTAGACGTTAAAACGACTGAAGAAAACAACTTTTGTCTTCAAGTTCATGCAGATAAACTGATTTTAGTATTCAATTTTGCTTGATTCCTATTGGCTAGCGTAGCGAAAGACTGAACACTGCACTGGCTTTATTTGCGACGCGCGATATAGCGACTCAAGATTGTCTAAAAACTATATATTTTTCAAAACAAAGAGAACGCTATGGGATTCAAGGAAAATTCATTGGCTCGACTCGTGAATTCCACGTTGAATTCACTCGAAAAGGCGATATCGCACTCGTCGCTTCGCGACTTGTGCGATATCGCCTTTTCTCGTGAATTCAACGTGGAATTCCCTCGTCAGCCAATGAATTTACCTATAGTACTGTGACTGCGTGATGCGGTTCGTACGTCATTACAGAAGCAATTCCCAGTTCCGTGAGGCATGGGAGCAAATGTTCGGTTAAATTCAGCGTCTTTGAGCTAATTTGAACTCCACGCCACTGTAGTTGCCTCGGTAGCTCAGTGGGTAGAGCACCTGTCATGAAATCGGGGTGTCGTGGGTTCGAATCCCGCTCGAGGCTTCTGATTTTTCCGAACATTTGTTCTGTATATACTCATCATAATAGTTTCTTTATCAATAATAATAATAATAATAATAATAATAATAATAATAATAATAATAATAATAATAATAATAATAATAATAATAATAATAATAATAATAATAATAATAATAATAATAATAATAATAATAATAATAATAATAATAATAATAATAATAAAAATAATAATACAATGTATGTATATGTATCGCTAATTTTCAGGTACCGCCACAAGACACTAACTTGTCTGTTTTGGAAGTGTATATATCAAACAAATAGTTTTGTGTTAAAAAACCAGCGACTATTAATTATGGCGGCGATTATAGCCTGCCTGCACGGTATCTTATCTTTTTCTCAAGAAAATCCAGTATAAAAATAGTATTTTCAAATGGTATTTCAAATGGTATTTTCCGAATATTTTCGATTAGTATTTTGTGTCCATCCAAACCATAGAAGCCGAAGCGTTTGGCAACTGTACATGTCATGAAAATCATTAAGATTAGATTGGAATCGTTAATCCAAGCAAGCATTTTATTTTTAAACAAAAGTGTCCAAACAATGTCTACTAATATTCAACGTAAAATGACTGGATTCGGCTCAGAAAACTTAGCGAGTATAAACCAATTGGTGGTTTACACCGCCGAAGTCAAATAATTACATGACAAAGGAAAATTAAAGCTAAGAAACACTCGAACGCACGAATAACTATGACTTAAGATAATATTGAATTTTCAAAAATCTCCGAACAGTTTATTGAAAAACTGCATATCAGATCGTGAACAGCCATAGACAAAACAAAGAAATTGGTAAAGTTTTGATCCAATAATCTGCTTTGTTAACGAGCTGTCAAGTTTAAAAATGAATATTCGCAAATGTTGGTTCATTTGTATGGCGTCCACCTTCTTGTATCACATACACATTATTTTCTAGCACTCTTGGGTAATGTTTACGCGACAAAGTTTAAGCGAGCTTTAGGAGATTGTTGTTTCAGCAGTGTTCGCGGCAAAACTAGCTTAGAAATAACGAGCTTTCACAGGAAAAAACGTTTCTAATTTATGAATTTCGTCAACCGTCATTACTACATGAAAGGCGCCGAGTCTGGTAAAAGTTCTAATCGAACGAAGGAATGAAAAAAGACTCGACAACCTGTCACTGAAGGCCAAGTAAAGCTAGTTTCGACAGCGTAAATCCTGTTGCAGACTCCTCTACATTGAATTGCTAAGCAACAGAGCTAGTGTTACAAAAGTGTTCAAACGTGTCCAAAGCTAGTTACGGCGCATTAAAGCTAGCTCTATCTCTGCCATGTAAACACAAGGTACGTTAGTTTAGGGAGTTACATTGGTTACCCGTAGAATATATACAGAATGTAATCTGGTTTAAAACCAATTTACTTACTTTGAAACCCTTAAATAATCTTGAAGTATTGACTGGAATTATTGGATTATTATCGTCCTCAACATCAATCTATACGCTCATCGAATGACAATACTCTGTAAACCTGAATTTTACCTTCAGACGTACATACACAGGCCGCTGTTTCCGTAGCTGCTCCTACTCGAATGATTTTCTGACAAACATTAGAAACACTTTTGTTATTTAAATATTTTATAAACCAGGTTAAAGGCGTATTATTTTAAAATTGCGTATAATTTATAATATTTAACTGTTTTACCATATTTATTATCAATGTTTAATTTACCAGTTTATTTTTCAACTTTTATTTATTTATTTAATTCTTAGAATTATTGTAAAGTTATAACAGCAGTGTATAAATGTATTATTATTATTATTATTATTATTATTATTATTATTATTATTATTATTATTATTATTATTATTATTATTATTATTATTATTATTATTATATTAATTTTAATTATAATTCTTCTTCTTCTTATTATTATTTTTTTCTTCTTCTTATTTTCTTCTTCTTATTGTTCTTATCATTATTGTTCTTATTATTATTCTTAATATTTTATTATTATTATTATTATTTTTTTATTATTATTATTATTAATATTTTATTATTATTCTTAATATTTTATTATTATTCTTTTATTATTATTATTATTATTATATTAATTATATTAAATTAATTATAATTCTTCTTCTTCTTTTAAGAAGTTAAAACTTCTTCTTCTTCTTCTTCTTATTTTATTCTTCTTATTTTATTCTTCTTATTCTTCTTATCATTCTTATTCTTCTTATTCTTATTAATATTTTATTCTTCTTATTCTTATTTTATTCTTATTCTTATTATTCTTATTATTCTTATTATATTATTCTTATTCTTATTATTATGTTTTACTTTTTTATTCACATTTTCATTTCAAGTAACTTTAATTATTTTGATATTTAAAAATATCCAACCTCGATTATAACCCTGCTCCGAGCTATGTATGGTCTCGAACATTTTTTCATATTGGGAATTCATCAGGGGTCGGGTATACATACTGGGTTATATTCTTATTGGGTGGGACG
Organism: Actinostola sp. cb2023; assembly: GCA_033675265.1. Classification (NCBI taxonomy): domain Eukaryota; kingdom Metazoa; phylum Cnidaria; class Anthozoa; order Actiniaria; family Actinostolidae; genus Actinostola; species Actinostola sp. cb2023. The sequence goes on along the minus strand of JAUJYZ010001257.1, from coordinate 115,372 downwards.
TCATGGTGTAATGTATTTTAAAGGCGACTTCGTGTCCTATCATGATACAACACCTGCCCTATGGGCGAATCTTGAACAAAAACAAAAACAAAAAATTAAAAATGGTCAATGCACAGCACCCAAATATGTCAAATACAATCAACCAATCAGCGAAAGGAGATCGTCTTACACATTTGCTGATTGGTCGATTGTGTTTGCATGAAAGTGAGATTCGTAGCTCTGTCGTTTCCTCGATGCTTCGCAGCTCGCGAAAAACGTAGAATTTTCACACACAGAGAATCCTCCGGGTAAAACAAAGAGAGACAGTAAGAAAGAAAATAATATTCGATGCTAATCCACAATAGCAATTGAAAATTTAAAATAAAAAAAATTGCGATACTTTAAACTGAAACTACGGTCTTCTTGGAAGTTTCAAATGTAATGATGAAAATAAAAATCGATTCTGGCATTAAGCTTTCTTGAATGGCTTAAATGCATGAATTTTTAAAATAAAAATGCGACGTTGACCAGTAGATTGCACCATCGTTGTACGATCTAATATACACGTTTTACTTGTATACACCTATTTCAAAAAACGTTGGCATCTGAAATCTGAATCTGCAATCTGAGACCGAGAGGGATTGTAATGCACAAGAACTTTGTTATTATTGTGGGTATGAGTTGTGATCTATCTTGAAATTACTGGAATATGCCACGATCTTTAGGCGAAGACCTGCGTTGGCGAATAGTGTTGCTACGAGTGTTTTTAGGTCACAGATTCAGATTTTCAGATTCAGATTTCAGATGCCAACGTTTTTTGAAATAGGTGTATATAAGTGTTTGCACCGCAACCAATCTGAAATCGATTTGGTTGTCAATCTGTTATTTCGATAAGATTTGCTTTCCCAGTGGACCTGGCCAATGCCTACGAATCTATCTTCAAATAAGTGCATGCCTCTGAAAATATGCCCTTCTTGTGATTATCCGATGAAATGATTCTTTCAAAATTGGAACCCAGATGTTTAACGTGTTCGAAGAAAACCAAAACATACATGTATTGTTATGATAAATGTGTTAACTGAACACTTTTTTGTGTGTGGTTTTGAAAAAAAATATGATATTTTTTGTGTTATTATTGAATAAAACCAACAGGTCAAACAGGGTACTTCAGCAATCATGAATAATTCCTGTTACCTTATGGAGAAATTAAAAACCACAGGAAACCCATTTCAATTAATTCACTCGCAGCAATTCATTTTCTATCAGAAACTACTAGTCATTGAATAAAACTATTATTAAAAAATATATATATATTTTGTAACAAAACCGAATGACAAATCACATGCATTGTTATGTTAAAAATGTTAAAAATGTTAAAAATGTTAAAAATGTTAAAAATGTTTAAATATGTTAACTGGTCTTTTTGTGTTATTATTGAATAAAACTATATTATAATTGCATTGAGTCCCAGTTCAACATTTTATAACAAAACCGAAAATCCCATGTATTGTCATGTTAAATACGTTAATTGGATAATAATGTATGCCTACAAGTGTTGTCAATGACGGACCTACAGTTGTTCAATTATTTTTTTGTTAACATTTGTATTTCAAGATCACAAAATGTTTAGAGTGCAAACCATGTGTCCGTGAAACAGTACTAACTAATTAGTACTAAATAGCACTGATGAAACAATAGAAAACAATAGATATAACACTATTTAGTACTATTTAGTAATAGTACTATTTCACGGACATATGGTTTGCACTCTACTCATGTTGCACGCTTACATCCACAGAAACCTCGACTCATTACAAAATCAGAATCATGATAACTAACTAGGAAAAGGATTATTGAATTTATTACTACCTACTGGCCAATAATACAGTGTAACAATGATAAATAATCAAAAATAGAATGTATACAATGGGGCAATCAAGCTGGAATCGAAATCACACCTTCCACAGCTCTTTCCTTAATTTTTCATATTTGTTTAAAGATGTGAACCAACAGGAGGGACTTTTGTGTGCGCATGCGTCGCCACAGTCAGATGAATACAAGATGTACTCGACACAAGTTGTTTGGTTCCAATGTTTACAGTTTTTGCGGACGTATTACGAGAATTGTATGTACTGAACACGCAGAAATGAATTCTTAATGCTATCTTTGTGCCTTAAAGTTATTTCATTGATCGAAATATTAGAATATCATGCCTTTATTTGATATCAAATTCCTGTTCTTTTGCTGTGCTAAATACTCTATTTTGGACAACATGGCGGCCAGCTGACATGGAGTAAACAGTTTGTCGACGTTGCAAGCTCAGTCGCGAAGAAGATTTAAGGAAAAGTAAATACATTTAGTCAATTCTTATACATATGGAATGTATATTATTATATTTTAGCCTTCATCAACACCAAATCAACTTCAAATAAACGAAGGTAAACTTGGGTATGATGTCTGGAATACTCAATTATCCCAATCTTCAAAGCTAGTTATCTCGAAATTGAGCCGAAATCTCCACAATCTCCACAACATAATTCATTAAAGTCATGTTTCCTGTTTTGAAAAATTCCAGTAACTTCTCTGGAAAAAATCGCTCGGTCGAAGATTTTCGACAATTTCTTCGTCATAATTTCTAGAACGTGAATTAATCTTCAACACATTCATTATGGTATTCGTTTTATGATGGGGCCTCTTCTGTCAGTTTTCCAATGTTCTTGTAATGTTCCCATCCGAGGTCATATTTTTAGATATTATGCTGAGATCGGTCAAAGTGTAACATTTTATTGAAGTGTAAAGTTTGCATAAATTTCATTACTCAAAAATATACATTTTTTGCATATTGCTTGAAATCCAGCCCAAATCTCCACAACAATTTTACCATTTCATAGAACTATGTACCGTATGCTTTCAGTATACATTATTGAGATTGTTGGAAAAAATTGCCAGAAGAGATAAAATTACATTTTTTTATGATAACAACAAAAATATTTTCATGGAAAGGTCGGGGAAGACATCTAAATTGTTTTCAAATTCGACGAAACTTTGTACAGGTATAGTAAATAAATACCACAAGACACCAGGACAGTTTTAAGACTATTATTACAGTATTTATAGAAAAAATAAATAAAGATATAATCTACAAATTCCCAGCTTGGGCTTCCTGTGCCGGTCAATATCAAACAAAATACGAATTTTGTGAATAGCCAGTGTGCAGTGAAAAGCCAGAATTAAATTAACATTTGACTATATTAAGCCTTTTTGTAGAACTCTGATGATCAAAATAGCAACATAATAAAATATAGCGTTATTATTACTATAATCGGTTTTTGTGCTTCCGAAATTACACTTTTATGGTCCAGCGGTTAAGCGCATGCTCATGCAAATTTCCCTCCTGTTGATGTGAACCTACTTTAGATGTCTTTTTAGCGACATATTCAATACTCATAAAGAGTTTAATTGTTTTCTGAAACGAGTTAAGATGAGGTGGCTTGAGATAATCAAAGTATGATAATATAATTAGCAGAGCTGCTGTTACCAAGGCTAGAAAAATTTGCTTCATGGGGGATATTCACTCAATCAATATTTTAATATTTCACAAGGGAAATACAATAGAAATCATAATCGTAGCTGAGATCTGTAAATCGATGCGAAAATGCTGATTTTCATAGATTTTAACTTTGATTTTCTCGGCTAAACGTAACTACTTTGGCTTTATATCATCAAAATTACAGCCTTTTGCAAAAATTATGTCGCGACCAAGTATATCAGTATATCAGTATATCACTATATACCCGAAGATTTATACTATCAAATGAATGTGAAAATAACGTTTGTGTGTAGATTGTATCGTATTCATGACTCTCCAACCATCTTGAAATGCGTGTACGGGTAGCGTTCGGGCATGCGGGACTCACACGGGTATATAGTGATATACTGATATACTTATATACTTGGTCGCGACAGAATTTTTGCAAAAGGCTGTATAGCAATATATATATATATAGTCATGTATCATTGGATTTGATAAGTCATTTACAGAATTCGTGTCCGTTTTGTATCGGCATAAAGATCTTTGAACTTCAACTTTACAAAACGGCAGCATTTTGTACTGAAATAGTACATAATTACTGGATTATATACAACTAACAAATTGGTGTTCAACCGATTCCTAGAAGATAAACAAAAGGAACGTACAATGAGGACAGCCCACAACTTGAGATTTGTACAACTGCTTCACATATATTTGAATAGCTGGTGAGACAATTATTTAAAAGTTTAGATTAGAATCGAGTGCTAACCGGTGTATCTATAGTTGTTTTATACTGATCTATTTTCAAAAACGCTGTCCTACGTGAAATAGTAAATTGTAACTGAATGAAAAAGGAATCATTATCATTGTATTAACACGAAACAAAGCAGATTACTCAAGCAGAAATAAATGCAGTAGTTGTCAGTAGCAGCCATGCCGAAGACATATACGTATAGGACCTCCGAAATATAATTGTATTTGCCAAGTTTCTGCTATCACAAACACATGGTGATAATTCGTATTTAGTAATTCAATATCAATCTGTTTTGACTTCACTTGTTGTAATAATGTGGGTTTCCCTGCTAAATTATAATATGCTTCCTATTTAATTTGGATTCTGTTCGGTGACTTTATCTCCAAGAAGATTGCAAATATTCGTATCAGTTTTGTGTTCAAATCATTTGTCGAAATACTTATTTATTGATGCCTGATGCTGTTATCGTATATATTCAAGAAAATTGATATTTTTTTTTAACACATAAAATACAAATTATTGTTTTTATTTTCCTGCTGCTTTTTGTTCAACTAAAGTAAAAAAAAGTCAACATCTTTTTTCTTTGGAAAGAAAGTGGCTAAACGAAGCAAACGACTGTCGAACCTATATTTTCGATAGCGCCTGGCTCTCAAAACCAAATTAATCAATTGTTTGTCACTTTACTTTACAATCATTGCAGAGTAAAGCGTGTTCTCGCAGTGGCATTGCGAATATTACAACCAATTACAGTATACCTTGCTTACAAATTGATGTTGCACAGATTTGAAATCATCCAATCTCCAAGAAATTTTTAAATTCTTGAATATTTTGAGCTTTATCGGAACTCAGTTCACAAAGGTACCAAGATAAGCCAGGGTTAACTCACTAATGTCATCTAGTGCAAGACTAGGAAACAGCTGCACACCACCGTAAGTTACAACTGACAAGCAGATTGATCAACTAGTGCAAGGACCAAGCTCAGGGGGGCCGGGGGGGGGGGGTGGGTACTCACGGGTACCAGTGACGGGGAGGTGCGAATGATGCCAAACTTTTTAACCCCCAAAAAGTCCATTACGCAAAAACAAGACCCCAAAAAAGTCCAATGGCCCAAAATCGTAACCCAAAAATCGAGAACGGTAGGATATAATTTTTATCAACCCCCCAAAAAAGTAATTGCCAAAATCTTTATATCAAAAAAAGTCCTCCAGGAAATTGATAACCCCAAAAAAGTCCCAAGCCGCGAATTTCAAACCCAAAAAAGGTCTTCGCACCTCCCCGTCACTGATACCCCTGAGTATCCCCCCTGGGGGACCAAGAAACACAAGCTGATCACTGAACGCCAGTGCACTGCCACCCGGTCAATCACGTGAGTTGGGTAAACAAACCAGGTATCATGTTGGGACTTTGGCAGTAATAATATTTCAGTGTACCAACCAGAGTATTGAATCGATTCATTATGTCTTTGATTAAAAATAAAATTACTTGAAAGAAAACTGTGATTGTTATTCGCTGAAATAGTTACTGGTTATAAGAGAAAATCATGATTTTAAATCGGATAATAATTTACAAAGAAACAAAGAAAAAAAATACCAATTTAACCGGCCGAAAGTAATCTAAGATAACCTTTCAACCCGTCAACGAAGAAAGTCCAGTACGAAACAGAGAAACAGAGAAACAGAGAAACAGAGAAACAGAGAAACAGAGAAACAGAGAAACAGAGAAACAGAGAAACAGAGAAACAGAGAAACAGAGAAACAGAGAAACAGAGAAACAGAGAAACAGAGAAACAGAGAAACAGAGAAACAGGGAAACAGGGAAACAGGGAAACAGGGAAACAGAGAAACAGAGAAACAGAGAAACAGAGAAACAGAGAAACAGGGAAACAGGGAAACAGGGAAACAGGGAAACAGAGAAACAGAGAAACAGAGAAACAGGGAAACAGGGAAACAGGGAAACAGAGAAACAGAGAAACAGAGAAACAGAGAAACAGAGAAACAGAGAAACAGAGAAACAGAGAAACAGAGAAACAGAGAAACAGGGAAACAGGGAAACAGGGAAACAGGGAAACAGAGAAACAGAGAAACAGAGAAACAGAGAAAACAGAGAAACAGAGAAACAGAGAAACAGAGAAACAGAAACAGAAACAGAGAAACAGAGAAACAGAGAAACAGAGAAACAGGGAAACAGGGAAACAGGGAAACAGGGAAACAGAGAAACAGAGAAACAGAGAAACAGAGAAACAGAGAAACAGAGAAACAGAGAAACAGAGAAACAGAGAAACAGAACTGAACTGAACTGTATTTAGACTCGGAATTCCATATAGCTAGCGCTACAGGCTGGTTTTCGTGAAAGCCGAGTATAAATTAACCGCAATGCACAAGCAAGATGTCGCCCCAGAAAAAAAAAAAAGATGTCATTTGCGCAAAGCCGAGATACTCCCATCTGGCCAAATTGGGCCACATCGGGGATTATGGCATCATATGCAATGGTAATAGTAGATAATGAATTCTATTGTTTGCATTATCCAATCACAACTGCTCTTCTGATCAGCTGCGTGTCACCTCTCGATAAGGTCCGAATAATAATGACCTGATGTGGCTCGAAATGACCTGATGTGGCTCGAAATGACCTGATGTGGCTCGAAATGGCCTGACATGGCTCGAAATGGCCTGATGTGGCTCGAAATGGCCCGATGTGGCCCGATAGGAGTACACTCGACATTACAAATGTGACTCGGGCTACCGACATCAGGCCATTTTGATCGGGCTTTATCGGTCCATTGCATTTGATGTCATAACCCGGCCCCTATGTATGAACCCAAGCGTATACATTCTTTCCCAACGGCTAAGCTCATCAAACACACAGTATGCGATCGACACTGTTTAATATTATGGGCGCTCTATCGTGATTAATCAGTAACTATCGTGTACATCCTGTTGAGGACGTACTTTCAGTCCTGAGGGCATATCACAGCTCTGTGGATAATTATACATATTCTATAAGAAAGTGTAGATATTTGATTTTAAATTTAACTGCCAAAAGATATGAAATTACATTCGCAGTAAAGCTTCTATAAAAAAAATTATCATGTCAGTAATAATTGGAAATACAGTCGAATCTCAGTCAAAATCAGTGATGAATAAGCCCTTTCACGGTTTTTCGCCGCCATTTTTCGCCGCCATAAATTTATTATTATTATTATTATTATTATTATTATTATTATTATTATTATTATTATTATTATTATTATTATTATTACGAATTAAGAGAGACTTCTTAATAGATTTGATTATAAAATTTAGCGATAAAAGGGTAAAAAACGACATTATTTACACGGAGAACGACGACGTTTCGACGTTGGCTTAACGTATGTCGATGACACCATCGTTGTTATGCCTGATGTAAACACTGCTGAAGATTTCCTCTCAACGCTGAATAATCTTCACTCTAGCCTTTGTTTCACCATGGAATTACCAGTTGATAACACAATCCCTTTTCTTGGTATAGACATAATTCAAAATGGGACAAAAATATAGAGACCAGAGTCTATAGAAAACCTACCAATACCGGATTATTACTACACTATAATAGTCATGTTGTTGCGGCACGTTATAAGAACTGTCTTCTGAAAACTATGGTGCCATCGCGCTCAAGCTTTGTCCTCAACACCGGAATTCTTTAATCAAGAGTGCGACAAATTGCGTTCAATATTCACTCGTCTAAATTATCCATTGGATGTCATCAACTCCGCTATTAACAAGTCTGTTATAACAAGTAGAAACCAGTCACCCCCAGATACAAGTGGAGATAACAATGACCAAGTTGTGCGAGTTTCCCTCCCTTTCAAAGACCAGAGATCAGCTGACACAGTAAGGAGGCAGATGAACGATCTAAGTAATAAAATTGGAATACCACTCCAACCTGTCTTCACTAGCCGTAAGCTCGAACAGGTTCTCATGCCGAAAGAAAGCAAGACTACCATCATTAATCAACATTGCGTTGTTTATAAGTTTAAATGTGGTCTGTGTGATGCAGACTATGTTGGGCTTACAACCCGACACCTCTTCCAACGCATCAATGAACATAAGTTTTTAAAAGAGCTCTTCTATTGGGAAACACTTCAAGGATCAGCACGGCCTCGATGACTTCAATGCCAGAAATGTTCAAGTTCTGAAGAAATGCAAAAACAAATGGGACTGCCTTGTTTATGAAATGCTTTTTATCAAGAACATCAAACCTAGTTTAAATGTACAAACGGACTCCATCCGTGCAAAACTTTTCATTTGACTTTGCTTCTTAATTTTGTTTATTTTATCATTGTTTTATTGTTTATAATTCTTTCATTGTTCTCACTCCTATATATAGTTTGTAAATATCTTTCCTTTTCGGTTTTGGGTAAAACACTCAAATTTGCCTTAATTGCGTTTGGAACAGAAAAACAAAACGATTTTCGGCTACATAATATATCTCATGAACCTTAAAATTTTGGTACGTATTTCAAAATAAGGGATGGGTCACGTGACCTGTTACGTCACAAATTACGTTTTTCAATTTGGGGAGACGGAGACAAAAGGTATCAAAGTTATTTTTGTGTTTTTATCTTTGCTTTAATGTCCTTATTATGAATCTGCCTTAACACCTGGACCATCATTCATTTTAAAGGAGATATTATGTAAAATAGGTCACGTGACTAGATTTTTTCTATTACGTAGTTAAATATCTCCTTAAATGAGAACGAAGGTCCAGGTGTTGAGGCAGATTCATAATAAGGACATTAAAACGAAGATAAAAACACAAAAATAACTTTGGTATCTTTTGTCTCCATCTCCCCAAATTGAAAAACGTGATTTGTGACGTAACTGGTCACGTGACCCATCCCTTGTTTTGAAATACGTACCAAAATGTTAAGTTTCATGAGGTATATTAGGTGGCCGAAAATCGTTTTATTTTTCTGTTCCAAACACAATTAAGGCAAATTTAACGTTTTAGGGGAATTCTTTAAAATCCCAGGCCTTAACATGCTTGAGGTAGGCATGCATACCAGTTGTCGGACTGCAAATAAGACCAATGTAGGTGTTTTAACTAGTCGTTTCTGGTAGAAAGTGAAGTGCTGCGAGTTGTGCACTGCCGTACAGTACATGGTAACACATAAAAGTGAAATGTAGCTGTCAATGCATACATGTGGTTGTCCCTTAATTTTCAGCAAGGTGCATTAGTTGTAAAATAAAATAATAAAAATGTGGTATAATAATAATAATAACTTTATTACTGTGTCATATGTTCTAGCTTACAAGAAACCTATTTCCCTCCCATATATCTACTGATTCTCATTCCCACCCTTGTCCCATTGTTCCCATCCCACATCTCCATTGATTCTCATTCCCATCCCGGTCACATTGTTCCATTCCATGTCTCTATTAATTATCATTCCCACCCGCTATAATAATCTGGTCATGGACAGACAGCTATAGACATGTACCAGCACTAAAAGCATGCATTGCAGGTTGCAGGTTGCAGGTTGCAGGTTGCAGGTTGCAGGTTGCAGGTTGCAGGTTGCAGGTTGCAGGTTGCAGGTTAAACGTACAGTGCAACCCCGGTATTTCAAAATAACTCAAATCAATTTCCCTTGGATTATTTTCTCAGTCGATTCAATACTATTGCCGCCGTCATTTCGAAAAATGTTTTGGCCGGAATTCGGAAAACTATTTTAAAAAGTCCCCCGAAACTAAGATCCCGTACGACCCTAAGAACTGTTATAAAATGTCCAAATCAGGCAAATCCAATGAGTGAGGAAAGGCTGTGTTCGCACCACGTTCAGCTTCAAAATCAGTCCATGAGTTTTTTTTCTCTGATTCAGATTGCAGGGAGATTGGCGGAATAGGACTTTAAAAAAATATCCTGTCTTTTCGGCTTTCCACGAATAAAACCAAATCAGCCGCAATCTTTAGCACAGGTAACCCAAACACAATTATATCCCACCACAGGAAACCCATAGTGCTAAAGATGGTGGCTGATTTGTCGCTGTATAAAAACATGACTTATCTTGGCCAATTGATTTGAAAAACAACCACTGGAAAACCATTGGACACGTGAATTTTACTCCTCAAAGTAAGAAGCTGTTATTCTGCGGGTGGTTTTATTCGTGGAAAGCCGAAAAGACAGGATATTTTTTTAAAGTCCTATTCCGCCAATCTCCCTGCAATCTGAATCAGAGAAAAAAAACTCATGGACTGATTTTGAAGCTGAACGTGGTGCGAACACAGCCTTTCCTCACTCATTGGACATTTTATAATTTCTTAGGGTCTTACGGGATCTTAGTTTCGGGGGTCTTTTTAAAAAAGTTTTCCGAATTCCGTCCAAAAAACTGTTCGAAATGACGGCGGCGATAGTATTAAATTGACTGAGAAAATAATCCAAGGGAAATTGGTTTGAGTTATTTTGAAATACCGGGGTTGCACTGTACGTTTGACCTGCAACCTGCAACCTGCAACCTGCAACCTGCAACCTGCACTTTACACCGTCCGTGCAATACTTTGCACTATTTATGTTACACGCTTGTAATAGTTTGTACTCTACTGATATGCAGTATTAAATTAATACAAATATGGATTCAATGAAATAGAGAATTGTGTTTGGTGTATATTATATACAATGTTACTGGCCAGATATCAGGAAAGATGTCGAAGCCTCATAGCACACTTGTAGAAGATAAAAGTACATCAGGATGGATCGTATAATTTGATTCAGTAGTTGCCTCAATGCCAATGGCAATGGCATGGGCCGGATTGGTTTGACGAAGACCAACGAGCTCGATCAGGTAGATAGGTCAGCGACAGCATCGGGGATACTAACTGTGTCTTTCAAAAGCATTCAAGTACATGCTGTCTCCTTCGGTCAACTCTGATCGACTCACTGTAGAAGTAACTTAAGCTTATGTACTTCATTGTGGAACTGGACGTGACTGAGCACACAACCATAACAGCACTGAAAACTCATAAAAGAACATGGTCTTCCCCTTGAAATGTCACTAAATTGTTCATGACCCTGATGAATGCTTCCAGCAATGAATAAAGTTGCATTTGACATCATGGATTTGTAGAAAACGAACACTTTCCTGGCTTGAATCAGCGAAAAATAAACGATACTCAATATCGATTGAACGTGTTGCGAGTGTGCGCTGATCAAAAGTACCGTGGCTCACAAAATCATCTCCACAAACTCCGTGAAATGCAGTCGAGATTCTCGTTGCATCCACATAAGTGCCCAGATCCCACACGACCACACATGACACAGGAACTCCGATCCGTCAATATTAGTTTCGCTGCTCGCCTGGCGGCTCGCAGCAATAAGTACCTTTTTCGAGTCAATCTTCTTTTCACGAATGTATCTTAAAATTTCGAGCTAATTTGCATATTCACTTGCCGAACGTTTTATTTTGAAAACAAAAATCTTTTTTTCTCGATTTGTAGCCTTCCAATACCCATCATAAATAACAAAGAAAACATATTTTCTAAAATGTTAAGTTTTTGAAAATCCAACAAAATCGAGCGGAGGTACGGCAAGTTCAATTGATCCAGATTTCTATTAATTTTGCCGAGTTTGCCCCAATTCAAAATGGCGGCGAAAAACCGTGAAAGGGCTTATTGTATTGTATTGTATGTGCATGACGTCATGCATGCGACAAAAGTAGCCCGAGTGAACGCCAATAGAGCGTCTAGTTTGTTAATTATTTGTTTCTTAAAGGAAAGCAATACAGTTACTCCAACAAAGTTGGTGGACGAAATTGGCTATGCCGGTCCAATGTTGTGGAACTCTCTCCCAAAACAAAACAGCTTGAGAACATTAAAAAGGGGGAACTGAAGACAAAATTTATTTTCTCAAGAAAGTTAGATATCTATTGTACTAGCATTACTTGAGTATTTTTTTTGTAAATCTTTCTTAGATATCAACATAATTGACGTTCAATATGGAATATCATCCGCCATTTTGCCATTTTACCGTCGGCTCAGACCTTTTTGTTTGTGACTTCGTTTATGGGGAATATTAAAATCCGTGCACAACATTCTCTCGGGTACAAGAAAATACAATGCACTTATAGCTACTCTATATTGTGACAGCACTTTCCCTTGGGATAGGTGACGTCTATTATGGGGAATAATTACTGTAGTGAGCCGCGATCATTTTAGCGGTAATCTGTCTTTTTACAATTCAAACTCAAGTTTCTTCTCCATAAAAATAGAAACAATTGAAAATTATTTCAGAAAATGAATGTACACAACATTCTCTTTGTTTTTATCGAAAGATAAATTTAGACTACAGTTCTCCTTTAATGAAATCAGAATGAGGTCGGTAAATCAAATTTGTAGGGAATCAATTAATTCAACTAATCAAACTAATTTGGATGAGGTATAGAGAGTGGGATTATTGTTATTTTAGTTTAGGTGTCCTTGCTTAGTAGGAAACTGCTATTTTATCTGACACAGAAATAAAGATATTATTATTATTATTATTATTATTATTATTATTATTATTATTATTATTATTATTATTATTATTATTATTATTATTATTATTATTATTATTATTATTTTTATTGTTTGTATTTTAATATCATTAGTTAATTGTTATTGAACAATCCAAGCGATCATTTTAAATTTTGTAAATAAGGATTTTTATCTATTTTTCTATCTCTTATTTGTAATTTGTTTTGAGGAATAAAGTTATCATTTATTATATTATTATTAATATTATTATTATTATTATTATTATTATTATGATTATGATTATGATTATTATTATTATTATTATTATTATTATTATTATTATTATTATTAAATAGCAACATAAAAGACATAGACTTGGATGTTGAGACTGCAATTGCAGCAATTAGTTAGATTTATTGTTTATTGTATTTTTTTTGTTTTTGTTTTTTTAGTTAGTGCATTTCATTAGTTTTATTCTCTTTTTTTTATTAGTAGAGTTTTTTTACAGTTTTACGATGACCTCTTATTATATCTTTTTTTTAATTCTTATACCAAGACATTTACCAATATATTTAGATTTATTTAGTAGCTACTTTATTATATTGTAACATACGATTGATTTTATTATTATTGTTATTATTATTATTATTATTATTATTATTATTATTATTATTATTATTATTATTATTATTATTATTATTATAATTATAATTGTTATTATTATTATTATTATCATCAGTGGTTACCTAATGATTCTCGCTCGCATATAGGTATAGGCATGTATATAATATTTTATTTTATTTATTAATAAGTATTATTATCATTATTATTATTATTATTTTATTTTTATTGTAAAGCGCTATTGGATAAATTAGAAATAGCGCTATATAAATTGATTATTATTATTAATTGATTATTATAGTAATACGGCAACAAAATCGTGCAACTTGTCTCGTATCATTGTTGCGTTGTAATTAAGTTAAAGAGAAAATGTTGCTCGTATAACCACTCTGCGCACAACACATTGTCTTTGTTGCACGAAGTAGAAACCCTCTCTACTCTTCGCATGCAAAGAAAATGTGTTGCGCGCAGAGTGGTAATACGAGCAACATTTTCTCTTCAACTTGCAACGCAACAATGTTGCGCGAAAAGTTGCAGGATTTGTTGACCGTATTACCGAATCTTAAGAATAAAAATGAAAGAAGGAAAAAACAACTGAATAAAATAAAGGAGAAAAAAGAAAAACACAGAAGAAAAGAGAAAAAGCGAGGAAAAATCACTGAATCAGACATCCAAAATCCATTACGCATGCATGTGTACTTACATATACTGCTCTCTCGATACTCTAAGGGTGTTTCAGATATCATAGAGACAAATCCAATCCGGATACAGATAAGACTAAAACAAACAGGTAACATATACAGCAAAGGATTTGAGCCTGACATGAATAAAGCGAAACAGTTCACATGGCTAGAATACAATTGAAAAAAGACATTAGTCTCAGTAATGACTTTTGGGAATGTGCCAATACACAGATGTCTTGCCGGAGCTGCTATTTGTTCAAATCAGTGTAGGATTGTCAGGTGGAGATTGATGAGTGTTATCTTTTCGAGGCGGTTCTTGGAAGTACTTTACTTCGTCAAAACATGAGAAAATACCTGTTATTTCAGTTTAAATATCGATTAGGGGAAATGACACGGTAAAATACTGAATATTTGACAAATCGTATCTATAGAGAAAACCATAAAATACTGTAATACGTATCTATAGACAAAACGGTAAAATACTGAATAGTATATATAGAGAAAACCATAAAATATTGTAATACGTTTCTATAGATCTAGAGAAAACGGTAAAATACTGAATATTTGACAAATCGTATCTATAGAGAAAACTGTTGATTAAGATTTTCAAAATCACTGCAATACATACAAATTATTTGGGTTTCTTTTCCTTTTATTTCTCCATTTCTTATTTGTACTTTATCTAGATGTTTTATCAAGATTTGGGTTCTTAAAGCTTGGGTCACTGATTTGAGATCATATAACGTTAGAATCCACTTAACAACTAATCTTAGAACTACATTATGTCACGAGTGATCAGTTTTTCGATTTTATTCGTGATCAATAAAAGAGGAACGGTTAACAAAGAAGAAAGGAAAAAGCAACATCCGTTGAAATTCAAATTTGTTTGGTGAAAAAAAAATACGAAATTGTGTAAGGATATAATTTTGACGACAATGTTTGACGTCACTCTCCTTTGGAATCTCAGTGGTTCGACGAAGGCATGTATTTTCACTGTACTTTGCATTAACCAAAGGTTATCCAATGCAATGAAGGGAATCAAAACCTCGAGTAAGGAAGACAGCGGGGCAAAGCTAACTGAAGGAATTATCCTGGCTATCATTCTAGGGTGTATGGCCGTTATCATCTTCACTATCTGCCTGGCTTGCTATTGTTGTGGCGAACCCTTAGATCACAGGCGATCTGCAATGCATCTTAGAAACAGGTTGCCAACCAAGACTCATCGTCGAGAAACGACTGTCTGAAGATCTCATTTACTGCGATTCTCAGTATTATTCGAACTCAGACATTCAAACAGTCGGCTGGAACTCGGTTTTTCGCTTCCGTCAATCAAATTCAACAAAACTCAAACAAATTCAAAACTAAATACATTCTTCGACTAAATGATCCATAATTTAGCTCAAATTCATATTTGGTTTCCATTTGGTGGGTCTTTTATTTGACTTTTATTTTTAAGTTTTCTGATTTTTTATCAGTTGATTGACAGAAGCGAAAAACCAAATTACAAGCCAACTGCCTCAGAAATGCTTGAGTTCGCATAATACTGAGAATCGCAGTAATCGGCTTACAATAGACAAATAGCTGTGAATGGTATCAATGAGGTCTTTTCGACGACTGTAATTCATGTGAATTGTGTGAGTTTCCATCAATGGAGAACAATGGTTTATTTTTATGTTAATGGTGATCAGTTTATTCGACAGTATATACATTGTATTGGCTTCCTTTCAATCAATGCGTTGAAACGAATCAGTGAAAAAGCCACCACTTACATTCAAGAAAAACGTCTGAAAAATGTATTGAATTATTACGTTCCAGGTATAAATTACAAGCAGCTGCAGATATATTGATAAACAGGACCAGTCCTATTGACCTGTCGATCAAAGAGTTAGCCTTTGCGGAATAAAGTTACCTATTTAAGGTGTTTATTTGCTACGAAAATTAAGTTCAATGAAAACTAATAACCAGGCAAGCGACGAGAACAGAAATATAATTTTGATTTCAACGAATAAACAAACTGACTGGCAAATAATAGATTACCAAATATAGATAGAGTAGTTTACCAAATCCCTGAAATATACAGTTAGGCCAGCCTAGTCCCAGGCGTTATCTCTCCTAACCGAGCGCGAAGCGCGAGACTGAGTACGAGCGCGTCAGCGCGAGAGAACGCCTAGTGAATAATGCCAAATACTACCCTGATTTGGCTAAAAACTATCCTGATTTAAAAAAGCGATAATAAATTTCGTATTTACCCGATTTTACTGTTTCGACGGTATTTTGAAACAATGAATATAGATATTGCCCAACACGGGGCAAGAACCAGACATTTCTTCGGTTTTAACAAGAAATCAAACGGCTAAAAGCGGGCTAAAAGAGCCGGTCACAAGTCCAGCAGGAGGATACGTAACATGTCATCTCGCTTTGAAATCTTTTCGCATTGGGTGAATAATTCTCAGTTGTTTAGCAGGGGCGGATCCAGGGGGAGGGTTCTGGGGGTTGCAACCCCCCCTATGGATATTTTTTAAATACTTGTATATGCCAGTATGTCTGTCCGTAGGTCCCTCTTGCCTTTCAGCTCTCTCAAGAATAATATAATTAATATTATTAATACTGTTTGCACGATCGTTCAACTTCGAGGTCGGTTTGACTGATAACTGAAAGAACCTGCCTTTTTTAGCGGCAAAAGTTCAAGGCAAGGTCTCACGTAAATATGAAATTTTTTGGAAAATAATTTAACAAATCCGGAAAAACACCCAAAGCAAATTTAAAGACTACACTTGTTGTTGAAATCGAGAAAATGTTGCCAAAAGTTATCTCTAACTCGAAAAAATCCGCGAAAAAGTGATTCGACTGTTCGGGTTGTTTTCGTAAAGTCACGTGATGTGACGTCGCAAGTGGAACACGTGCACAGCGCTGAGAATGTACGAACTGAGATTATTTACTAACTTGAAGGTGCTTTTTAAATTTCTTCGCTTTTCGAAACTTAGTTTTACACACTAGCTCACCCAAGAAGACTCTTCCAAGCATCTTTGTTGGATGTCCAATAAACTCACAATTTTACTGAAAATTGAGTTTTGTTGTGTTACTGTAATAAAACAACTCCAGATCTCTAAAAATTGCATTTCAGAGCTTGTAGATTTCAAAATTTTCTGGGGGGGCATGCCCCCAAACCCCCCTAGTAGTTCGCGGCTCTTCGCCGCTCAGATAACACAACCCCCTGTTTAAAAAAAAACTGGATCCGCCCCTGTTTAGTATAATAAGGTATTCCATCTTTCAAATCATTCATATATTCATATATGTTCTACTTTTGTAACGCATAACTGATTCAACAATGCATCGTTTTAAAATGAGGACAGCAGTGATTCCTTTGTTATTCCCCGGGTTATCAGGCTAATATTCGCTGTGATCCTATTCTAGTATTGCACTGTCTGGAGATATACACTCCTTCAGGTAGGAAATCGACCAGTTCAGTTTAAAACAAGTTTATTCAGATGTTCACAAGTACACAAGCGAATATGAGCTCCTGACCCTGTTTGTAGTGAGGTCAATGAAGGCTCGCTTCAGCATCAATATTCGGTGAAAGTTACCTTGATTATTTTGTAGATAAAGGTCGAAATTCCTCACGATCGACTCTACGAAAGGCAAAGGCCTCACCTCCACGGCCTCTCGTTTTATAAATTACATATAAAATCTCGGATCTGGCATTATTCACTAGGCTTTCCCGAGGGGGCTTTCCGGTGACGTCATCAGAACCTCCCTCGTCGGAGAAAGCCTGGAACTAGGCTGCAGTTAGGCCTATAGTCCAGACGTCGTGCTAATCATGAGCCGTTCTCATTTCAAACAATAGATAATGAGACGGCTTCTTTTGAAGTAATTAAGAACGGCTCTTGGAAAGTACTGCGTTTGAAATAGGACTAATAGACATTTACTTAGTATACACTATAATGTCATTCGTTGTGTTCTGATCTTTAGTCTTCATTTGACTATTATTTTATAATTTATTCACGGGTTATAATTAAATAAAACACAAGTGATGTGTGATCAATAATGTTTTAACCATTGGGATCAATGTTTGAATGTGACATGTACACCAATATCATTATCGTTGCTGAAATAAGTTTCCATCAGAGCAATTAGCCATTACCAAAACGAGCAGGGGACTGGGACCAAGTCCGTAAAACTAATTCAATAAGAAACTAGCAAAAGTAGACATCATTTTCTAAGAGAGCAGATCAAACTTAGCTAGTCTGAAAAGTTTGGTGAACTTCGACTTAATATTGACGATGCTAGAGGGCATCAAAGATGTATATTTTCCCATACAAACTCTGTAATTTTTTGACGTTGTCCAGGTAAACCATACATTCACTGTAAAATTTTGGCTGGACAAAACAATTTCAAAAGTTTATAATTCCGACAGAATTCGCTCAAATCACATCCTCAGGTGGTTTAAGGCTTGGCTGAGAGACTAATTACTCATAAAATCACAATTTTTGAATTATTGAGTCAGGCATTTCACCTACCAAGCTGAAACTCGGCTAGTAGCTGTAGTTCGTTGAAACAGATAATATTATATGGTAACTACCGGACATGCCGTATCACGTGACAAACCACGTGGTCACAAATGTACGAAAGACTCAACAAAAAATGGGGTGTACAGAGACTTTTCTTAGAATAATAGATTGTGTATTAAATAAGGACAATTCAATAGGTCTTTCCAAAATAGCCTTTGCTCGTTGTCCATCATTGTTAGTTATGGAGATAATTGACAAAATAGGTCACGTGACCAAGCTGAAAATTATATATTTTCATTTTTCTCTTTACCGTTTAGCTGGGGACAACGAGCAAAGGCTAACTTAGGAAGACCTCTTCAAACATCATCAAATAACACCTATTTTATTATCCTAAGAAAAGTCTCTGTACTCCCCATTTTCAATTTTCTCTTTTTCTCATTTTAAGGTCACGTGACCTTTAGAAATTAACATAATTGCACTTAAAATATTACAAAACCTAAATGCCTCCTAAGGACCAAACACCATAATCATTCGTTATAAATGGAGAGAGATATTGTAAAAATGTGATTTTACATGTTGCTCTATAAAACCAAGCCTTAAACCACCTGAGTCACACTTTGCACAGATACTAATTTCAACATGCTGTTTCATGTCATGAACTTAATTTCGTAATTGCATTAATTCTAATAAACTCGTTCCCAGTCCCCTGCTCGTTTAGGTAATGGCTAATTATAATAATTATCAGTAATTCCTCATTAATTAGTTTCAAGTTTGTTCAGGTGAAGCATTAACAAATATATCGACTCCAAAAGTACACATATCATATGGTATTTTGCAAGCTTACAAAAGTGATCACAAAACAAGTAATGCATATTTTGAAATTGATTGTAGCTAAGACGACTGGCTGATTCAAGGCAGAGGTGTCTGTGATTCTTATTTGAAGAGTTTTTCTAAAATAGAGAAGCAGATTGTATGAATTTTGTACGAACACAGAGGTATCTGTGAGTTCTTTCTTTCTTTCCTTTATTTATTCTTGAAGCTAAGCCCTGGATATTTAAGAATGATTCGCCCAAGACGAGGTAATATATACTTGACAATTAGACTACGAGTTCGAGGTTTCTACGAGGCAATACTACGAGGTGCGCGCGTAGCACCGAGTTGACCGTTTGTTCACGTTTTAGCGTAAGTCTCCCATTCATCCCGGCCACCCGGCATTTATGTCCCTTGCACTATTGCATGAATTTATTTGGTAACCACGTGTAGGGTTAAGCTTCAAGGCCTTGAAGTATGAAACACGTTTGTCATCTACCATAATGACAACAGTTTAACGTCTTAACCCCTGATGAGTAATGTTAAACTGGGTTTACCAACCCTACCTCTAAATTCATGCTTTAGTGATCATATGAGCTCATATTCTACAATCCCAAGAAAAAATCATCTCCCATTTTCTTCACAATTCCTAGCCTCGTCCATCCATTTATCCCAACAACAATAGAGTCCGATTACCTAATTCTCTTTTATCAACGAGAACGAGTAGTCTAATTGTTTTAGCATGAACCATCCAGTAGGTCAGTAGAAAATGACAGAAACTTAACAAGCAACATACAATAATTCGTCGACAGTGCTCCGAAACATTAGCAAAACGCGACGTCGACGAAGCCGCCATTTTGTTTGTTTACCTCTACTCGGGGTCTATGAGCTGATAGACCACTAGTAGCGAACCAATCAGATTGCAGGATTTGCGATAGACCACTGGATGATTTATGCTAACACTTATTATATATTTTCTCGAGTAGTACGTGCTGATATCAGTTTACGAGTATTTTGGCGAGCCCTTAGGCGAAACGTAATGAATAAAAAGAAATAACAAAGCAAAGCCCTCTGAAAGCCAATGTGTATAGTGCTTTAATCTGATTAGTTAATATATGAAACCTGTCAAACCAGTTTCCTTCATTACGACGTTTTGTTAGAAAGTGGTGTCTATCTAAAGTTCGAAATAAAAATGTCAATTTGGTTACTATAACTAAATACATAATTTGTATTGATATGCAACAGGGGTGTAGCGTGCTTTTCCCCCAATGTACGCACATAACAACGAGCGCCGAAGTGTGAGCATCTAGGGGGTGAGGGGGCATGCCCCCCTGAAAATTTAGAAATCAAGCCCTTGGAAATACCATTTTCTTCGTTTTCCAGCGGACTTTCTCGCTACATAAATACATAGTAAAATGCATTTATCACTCAGTTTTTTGGGGGATTTATGTAAAGGTTATATAAAGGATTTATGTAAAGGTTGTGTAAATGATTTATGTATAGGTTGTGTAAATGATTTATGTAAAGGATGTGTAAAGGATTTATGTATAGGTTATGTAAAGGATTTATGTAAACGGGTTATATACCGCTACCGTTATATAGCTAATTGCATATTAATCGTTGTCGGGTTGAAAATCATAAATCATAGAAGCTGAGACCGCAAGGATGGATGGGAAATCAGTTCATGAGCCACATTACATACAGATATATTCAATGTTCTCGTAGTTGTGAAGGTATATGAGCTATTTAACTAACACCCTACAAGTCTGGAGAAAAAGGTCGATCATTTGACGATGTTATTTGAGAGTTTTAATTTCCCAGAATTCCTTTTGGTCCTAGCTTTCATGTCGATCTTCAACCCGACAACGATTATGCGATTAGCTATATATATCACTAATAGCGATATAACAACCCGAGGCGAAGCCAGTTTTTTGGTGTTTATTTTGTTTGAGACTGCACTAACTACAATTATTATTATACGTGCCTACAATGACTGACTGCAAGGGGAAATTTATTGGGGACACAATCTGACGAGCGGCGAAGGCGCGAGCTCGTAGGAGGATGCGGGGATTTTGAGGTATAGGGTCTCCAGAATAGCATTTTCCTGCCTTCTGTGAGTAGTTTACAGGAAGTTTAAACTGCGATTCAGCTGATAAGATTTTGTCTTAGATTTCTTTTTTTTTTAATTTTTTATGTTTCTTATAATATTTAATATTTTGGATGATAAAACAATAGAGTTGTCGCTACTGCTAGGGTTATCTCTCTCATGTAAACGGGGCGTTAATACACGCATCAAGAGTTCCAGACTTCCGGTACGCGCGCAATGCATTGTGAGATTATTACAAAGGAAAAGTGAGCACCAAGTGAGCAAAAACATAGCTTGGGCTCCCTGTGTCTAGAATTGGTGCTCACTTTTCCTTTGTAATAACACCGGAAGTCTGGAACTCTTGATGCTTGTATAGAAAGTGGCTTGGCCGACTTGGAGGTTGGTTTCACGCCGGGCCCCAAAGGGCCTGAAATCGGCCATTTCGACGCGGCATAACACTGCTTCTTCAATATTCATCCAATCACAATGAAACTTAGTTACGTGACGGCATTTGTCAAGTCCAGGAGGGAGGGGATGACTCTATTGTTCAACACTGAAACACTCATACCTACCAGAGTGACGTCACGGCTCGCTTGAACGAATTTCAATATCTGGTCTTCCTGATACCGACTATAAAATGCTCAATATTCTGTTCATTTTTTTAAATTTTTTATAATTGTTTTATTATTCTGTTCATATTTACATGTACAGTCTATAATCAGGAAA
Source organism: Actinostola sp. cb2023 (assembly GCA_033675265.1). NCBI lineage: Eukaryota > Metazoa > Cnidaria > Anthozoa > Actiniaria > Actinostolidae > Actinostola > Actinostola sp. cb2023. Next base: position 93,190 of record JAUJYZ010001257.1, on the reverse strand, counting down.
AATGGTGAAGTCTTCATCGACTATTGAGAGTGCTCAACTAGATAAACTGGAGCTATATATAACTATATGTATATTATTTTATCTTCTAGAGGTATTATTGTGTAAGAATATTAATACCGAGATAAAAGTAATGCAAGGATTAATGTTCACGAGAAAAATATTCCCCATGGGGTAGGCCAGAGTCATTTTCGACAGAAAATGCATTCTTGTCATTCCAAGGTGACAGCACTTTGTGCAGATCCCTAGGAGAAAGCTAAAATAAATGTTCGATTTTTTTTTCACCACTTATTTTGCCTGATTCGACCTCAAATTTGGCTAGGGTATAGGTTAATAATCGGTCTTTCGTATCTCCGAAGTAGATGTTTGAAAGCCTTGAAAAAAATTTAATGGTGAATTTTGACGAGAATATGGACCGAGGTAGCGTTCGGGCGGCTCGAAGTTGCATGCCTTGTGTAAATTTACCTACACGATGGACGTGAAACCCACCATCAGGAAATGTCAAATAACTCGCTTAAAACACCTCGTACGAAGAAACGACATCCACAGCTGAAAAGAAGGATGACTGAAGATTGTTTTGACACTTTATTGGAAACTAAAACCTCCTTAAAACCCTTTAATATTTCAACCTAAAAATGGCAAATTCACATGGTTTAGCGAACAGAACTCACCACCGTGTCCTAGCTTAATTTTGTACACAACAACTTTGGAGGGATTGATACGAAGATCCAGAGCATGTACATCCACCATATTCAACACAATCCATGATTATTATGATTATCTTCTAAGTAGAACCTCCTTTTTTGAAGTAACCATTGCTTAATTTAGCTTCTCTAGAGAGCCGAGACCTTTACCCGGTCGAAAGATTTCGGTCTCCATTTTGATAACCGTCAAGACTAAAACTCCGAATCCTTGCATTACTTTTATCTCGGTATTAATATTCTTACACAATAATACCTCTAGAAGATAAAATAATATACATATAGACTGTACATCTAAATATGAACAGAATATTGAGCATTTTATAGTCGGCATCAAGTAGACCAGATATTGAAATTCGTTCAAAAATTTCAAATTTCAAAAAATCATATCTTCGGATTGAATAATGAGATATTATTTTTGCTATAACTTTATTTTAATAAAAGAAGGCCGATGAAGCATGTTTAACACTAGAATAGAAGCGAACGCTCATATCTACTCATAATATTTTTCGAAAAATGTTACATTGGAAAGTCCATTGGAAACTATATATACATGGGAAAGCAAATAAATATGTGAACGGAAAAAGTGATGTGTGTGCCTTTTGACGTACGATAATGAACCTAAAATGTGAAAATCACTGCAATTTTAAAATATTTTCCTTAAAAAAAAGCTTGGGTTGCCTGTGTATGGACAAGATTTTTGAGAATGGCTGTTTAGACATTTAGTTAGTTAGGACAATTACAAGAAAAACTTTGTTTACTATAACATTAAGCGATCAATGATGACAAAAATGGCAAAACTAATGGGGGGGGGGGGGTGACGAAAATAATATGCCACGTTTCTATCGTTGACTTAAGAACAATTTCCTCCAATTTTAAAGTGGTATATTTCTTTCCGTCTCTGAAGTAGCAATCTAATACTGAATGTATCGTAGCACGCGATTTTTAGATAACAATGAATCTGTCTCTTTCTTTTATTCTGATCTGGTGTATTCAACCTGTGAGAACTTAGAAAGATAAAGTTAAGAAATACAGTATCAAAGTGACAACTCCTAGTGAAGGGTGCCAACAACCCCAAAATCACTCAAGAAATATTCAAATGTCAGATTTTTTTTCAATCGAGGATTAATGACCATTAATTATTATATCGCGCGCTGTTCAAAACCAAGATTGAAATGGCAACATTTCTCAATTATGTACACTACACGTCAAAGTAAGTTCACATGTCACGTTCGCGTTTAGTGTCTTGCGATATGTGTGCGTCAATGTCAACATAATCGTATCGCCTTGAGTAATGCACGACTATAAATACATTAATGCACAGTTAGATTCCTTTTATAAAGAGTAAGTGTAATTTAAGGAAGAAGATCGGTACTTCATGTGGTCTTGATCCTGCATCGTGAAGTATATGATTGTTATGAAAAGTCAAAAAGCGCCATAAATTGAATATAATTATGTTTGATATACATTGTGAAACGTCTTCAAGGGTATATACTACATCAATCAGCCAATCCTGACACAGCGAATATTGGAAGATGTTGATGTGAGCGTATTCGATTGACTGAAATGAGTATTTCATTAGAAAGCTGAGAGAAAGAAGCAGCTGTTTGAGAAGCTCGAAGTCGATCGTTTGAAACTGATTGAGACCACACGCGATTGATCGTTTATCGAAGATTGTAACTTCGTAATGGACTAGTTACAGCACAAATGGACAACGCCAAAAGAAAAAACCTCCATCATCTTCTGTGTTTTTTGATAATAGTTGTGCCCCTTGTTGATGCTCAACTTCACTTCGAGGTGCCTCGAGAGAAACTGGATCCCTCATCCGATGGTTATAGTCCGCCTTTATTAAGCCCTGGAGTAGTGTTCTTGGTGGTGATTATATCCTTGCTTGGGGTCGTCATAGTCTATAACATCTTTATAACCATACGAACTATGTGCCAGTATTCATAACAATACAGCCATGTATTCCACGTTGAATTTCGTGAGACGACATTGGACATTGTCATAAGTGCGTATATAACAAACATTTCTTCGATGTTGACATGAAGGATTTTTCATGGCAAAATATATGAATATTCAAAAAACGGAAGAGATATAAAGCGATAAACGCCTAGTCTTTGATTCGCCGACTACACGTTGCCTTTCGATTCCATCATTTTTTCGTGAAATTAATTCATTGAAGAACCGATTCAAGAATAGCCGCTGACAATGAGGTCGCTATTACTTTAACTTCTGAAGATATCCAAGCAATCTCACCGTCACATAGATTACAGTGCTACATGTACTTTGAATTCTCACATTGATAAATTAAATTCGAAATACAATTGAGCTAGATTTGTATGTTTTTTTATATTATACGAGCGTTTCAGCATGCATGGAAGGCACTGGATCGATATCGGTAGAGCAGCTGTCACTGAGAGATCCGACGATAAGCCGTGGAATTGTCTATAAAAGTAGCCCTACTTGGAGAGCTCTTTCCGAGAATAATATTAAATTCAAAATCTTCGACACAATGGAGGGTTTTTATTTGACTAATGAACTGTATAAAGAAAGCCGAGATAACGTCTGTATATCACTTTGACTTATCCTTTGTGAACCTAAATCAGGAATAGTCACTCGGTTATACATAGATCCGAACGCCGGCAAGAACTGTATAATCAGCCATCGCTTGTAAAAGGGAATGATGATATAGAAGCTGAGACATCTCAAGTGATATTTGCATAGAGTTTTAGAATGTTATCTTTTCCGCTCCATTTCTATCTATCTATCTATCTATCTATCTACAGTGGAACCCGGCCTTACGGACACCCGGTTAATACGGACACCCGGTTATTACGGACAAGTTGTTCTGTCCAGGCCGAATCGAAACTCATACAAATGCCTATAAAATATACCCGGTTAATACGGACATTGCGTCTCGTCCCGATGGTGTCCGTATTAATTTAATATAACCGGGTTCCACTGTATTTCAAAACCTTTGTTAACTTCAGTGAATTGAGATTGATGGTGTTCGAAGACTGTGTAAAAATATTGAAAAAAATAATTCGAATTCGGCTTCCTTTAACTGTTCGTTTTATAATAATGGTTTTACTACTCAAGATAGTCCAGTTTGTTTACTAAAAATCGAAAACCAACAACGACCAACATCTACTAAGAGTATTTTATCATTAACAATGCAGATATTTGCTTTTGAATCAATATCTAATTTTAAACTGAAAATTTACTGAAAAATTTGAGTTCAGAAATTCAAATATCGCTGATTGTTTGTGGATTCGTTATTTGATTGGTTGACGAACTTCAAGTGACTGAGTTAGAGCAAATGGCGCCATTTAATTTTTAATTTTTAATTTAATTTGCAGCATCCAATCTCAAGAGAGCACTCAACAATACCACTGAGATTTGCTAAGCGATGCCTAAGTTCTACGTCATAATGGACAAGAGTTGAGTCAGACTGACTAGTAGAGATTATATACCTAAAAATACATATACCCTTAATATGGAGCATTGATGGAAGGAGGGGGTAAAGCATCGCACAGAATTACCCATACAAATCGGTCATATCCTTAAAATAGGTTGCATTTGAAGAAACGATACACGATCCTTATTTAAATCTCAGAGTTCCCCCCTAAAATAGAAAATGTATCGAAAATTTGGTGGGAAAAGCTTTTATTGGAAGCTTATAGTGAATTTCGCGGGTTAATCTCTTAAACTAGAACCCAGTTCCCGCCCGGCCAAACGCTCGCTCCAATGTCATAAATTCCCCTTACTTCGCGGCTTATTTTATCCGTGGTAAAAAAGAAACTGGTGCTTAAATTTCTGTAGCTATAGCAATGGAGGCTAGGCTGCAAGGTCAAATTAAAATGGCAGCCGATGGAAGTGTTTTGAAGCTAAAAATCGTCTCGTAATTTGACATTTTCGACTGCTTCGCTTCGTTGGTATGAAACAGAACTTCAAGAAAAGTCGCTAGTGAACATTGGTATGGAGGAAAGCTTGATATTGGAAGCAATCCAGCTATGTCGGGGCACCAAAATTCGAGTGTTACAATTATTGTATTTCGCAAGGCTGAGCAACAGGAATCGATCGAACTGCTGGCATGATGAAATCCCATATGCATACATTTGAACACTACGGAGACCCGACATTCACCCTGAAAAAGTCGCAAGAAGACGAAAGGATATTTACAATCGATAACTTGGCAAGTAAACTTCAGTCGCAAGTATTTTGTATTCCGTTGTTACAATTTATCGTAGATCACTGGTTCATTTGTAAATGACAGCCTAAACATTGACTTTCTTCGATTTTACTGTAAATATTACGAAGATCGAGTGGCCGAGTGCCGTAATGGGAATGGGTCTAGCATATAATAAGGATAATATCCCGGATGTGACACAAATTTCTGTGCGATGGGGCACACCGTCTGCTCTCTGGTAGATTGGCGTCAGCTAAAGAAACTTTGGACGTTAAATACAGACCTTTCCCTAAAGAAGAAATAACCCCACGGTACAACACACTTCAACCACTACAGAAAAATCTGAGTCCCAGGTGGGAAACGAACCCACCTGGGGCTCAGATTTTTCTGTAGTGGTTGAAGTGTGTTGTAGCGTGGGGTTATTTCTTCTTTATTCATTTATACACCTGTTTTCAAAAACTTTGTCCATTTACAAAATACAAAATAGTAGATACTAGAAAGGAATTAATTAGAGAAACAATAAGCCAGAGTTCAGCTTGAGTGCATTTCTTTTGTTTCTCTAATTAATTCCTTTCTACTATTTACTATTTTGTATTTGGTAAATGGACAACGTTTTTGAAAACAGGTGTATGTATAAATACTATTTAAGCATTTTAAATACACGCTTGCCGTGTCTTTGTTCTCTGTTAAAAACACTTGGGATATGTTGGGAAAACAAAGAAAATGCGTGGCGAGCAGATTAATTATTCGCCGATGCCGAAGGTAGACAAACTCCCAGCATTGTCTGGACAACATTGAAACCGATTGGAATAAGGCACGTGAAAACCAATCTGCTAGTTTAGTCTGGGATGGAAAGTAGGATAAAACCAACAGGAGATTGGCTGGACGAGGTTCCATGGAGGCAATTATTTGTCCTACAAAACACAGTTTGTGCCGTATTGCCAGGTTAATATCTTTCAAAGTTTGGCTGTACGGTAGGTTTCATTACATAATAAAGAGGTGTCATTTACGTTTTTTAGAGTTTGTGTATACTGGAGATTTCACTCCTAGCTTTCGGGTCAGTTTGACCTATCGTCAGGGAAAGTATCAACGGTATAAAACGTAAGAAAACAAAATACCCGTATGCTTGGAGTGAAATTATACACAAAACTCTAAATAACGTAGATGAAACTACTGTATTATGTAATATATTTGTTTTAATTTACTGTAGCCACTCCCTTTGGTGCCGATATGGTCAGTCGTGCCTTCAGTCGGCCTGCGGTCCTCGATGCTGTTATGCCAAGACTGCCAACGACGAGAAGTTTAATAATAATAATAATAATAATAATAATAATAATAATAATAATAATAATAATAATAATAATAATAAACTTTATTAACGTGTCTTTTAATATTAGTTAGCTTACATTAACAGTATGCTAATTGGGGACACCTATCTAAAAAAATTGAAATAAAAGAAAATAATTAAAATATATCACCTAATATATATAATTACATAATGCCAATACTAATAATATCAAATCTAAAATCTAAAATTTGCATTAATTTGTATTGCTTTTTTCAGCAATAGGAAGATGTCAATGACGGCCCTTGTACCATTAAAGGTTCCGATAGACCTGGATCAGATCGAGAAGAGGAAAAGGAACTTCAGAATAAATGTTGTTATAACATAGGTATGATATAACGCGCGCTCTGATTGATTGGTTAGCGTGTGTCCGTAAGCCCACGGACACACGCTCGCGCCCATGGACACACGCTCACGTCATCGGCATAGCGCGCGCTCTGAATTCAATCGGAAAATCAAATCGTTTTATTTGAATTTGCAGTGACTATGTTATAAAAGAAATGGTCAACGCTTTAGCTGTGCGTCCATCGAGTTATGGAGCACTTGGGAATTTGGGAGAGCACTCGTGAAGCTAGAGTTGCTCTCGGCTACGCCTCGAGCAACTCTTACGCTTCTCTTGTGCTCTCCCAAATTCCCGCGTGCTCCATAACTCGATGGACGCACGCTAAGCGTGACCATTCCTTAAGTTGACTCTTTACATGTAGCAAAAGTCGGCGTAAGAGAAATAATTGCCAAGCTTATTGCTTGATTTCATTAGACGTCATTTCCGGTCTCGTGAGGAATTCCCATCAGCTGAATTGCACCTTTTCAAGAGAATACTCTCTGCTTGATAGCACATGGAGGGAAGTGTTTGCCCGTCATTCGAAGCAAATAATGAGATTCAAGGAGTTTTAACAGCTGATTGAAACCAAGCAATTGGGCAGTTTGATGCCTTCGCGAGACATAAATTACATGAGAAAGAATTCAATTCCTTTGGGGAAAGCTATTCTTTTATCCTGGCCCCTGTCATGGCTGCCGGCACGTGATCGTGCAGACCCTCTATACTCCCGTTTCTAGTTGTTTACCCACCGCTGTACTCCTTGACAGAAGACGCATTTGATCAGCTTTAGCCCAAATCCAGAGAATAATCCGTTGAATTAAGAAATATTTCAATGAGGGTTTATCATGAAATTTCAAAACTCATAGGACAAAAACAATTATTATCATAGCTGGAAAGAGCTCATTGATTTTTGAAAATTCATATCATCGCAATTTGTGAAGCGATATTTTCCAAACTTCACATTCTTACTCATTTCAATGAGCTCTTTCCAGCTATGATAATGATTTTTTTGTCCTATGTCTCCTATCAGTTTTGAAATTACGTGATAAACCCTCATTGTCCAATTTTAGCATATTTTCGCGTTCATTTGTTGGTATTTGTGTATAATTTATCCCGAGCAAATGCTTCTTTTGTCAAGGAGTACATTGGTATCTATATATATTTTTTGTTACCTACGCGTTTTTTCATATATTTATATACATATGCTTTATTTCACATCTTCTTTTATTGTATATATATATTTATTTTTCATTGTCTTTTCTTTATATTCTTTATTGTAAAAAGCATAGAGACATTGTGTATGCGTTTTTAAGAAATAAATTATTATTATTATTATCTGAACAACTCAAAACTAGAGTATTACGAGAAAATGCACTACTAGTACACTTCCCATGGTTCCGTTGGGTCGTGTCGTAGACTTGAATGCTTTCACCGACATCGTTTATTGAACCGTTAGTGGTCCAGGGTGTGATCACCAACATTCGCCTCTGTCATTATTTAGAGCGATCCTTGTGATCGTGAGACCTTATGAAAACACGTTCACATAAAATCCAATTAAGGAAAATAATATTTTCAACTGAAATTAAAAAATGGCAATAAAGAAAATTCCCTAGGGTGTCTGTAGAGAATTTGTTTTCGTTTAGTTGTTTTTTTCGTCATTTTTTATTGGTTAATTATTTTGCAAGATATAACCATGTTAATTACTAGGTGGACTTCCTGTGGTAGTAGGTTGCCCCTAGGTGGGCTTCCTGTGGTAGTAGGTTACCCCTAGGTGGGCTTCCTGTGGTAGTAGGTTACCCCTAGGTGGGCTTCCTGTGGTAGTAGGTTACCCCTAGGTGGGCTTCCTGTGGTAGTAGGTTACCCCTAGGTGGGCTTCCTGTGGTAGTAGGTTATCCCTAGGTGGGCTTCCTGTGGTAGTAGGTTACCCCTAGGTGGACTTCCTGCGATAGTAGGTTATCCCTAGGTGGACTTCCTGTGGTAGTAGGTTATCCCTAGGTGGGCTTCCTGTGGTAGTAGGTTACCCCTAGGTGGGCTTCCTGTGGTAGTAGGTTATCCCTAGGTGGGTTTCCTGTGGTAGTAGGTTATCCCTAGGTGGGCTTCCTGTGGTAGAAGGTTACCCATTTTTATCAGAGAGGGGTTCAGTATGTAACTTAGACCTATGTACTTTATCCACAAAATTGACTTACACCTGTTTTCAAAAACGTTGACCAAACAGAAATAGTGAAATAGCAAAATAGCAAAATAGGAATTTTAATTACTTTATTAACATCGGAAACAAAGGTAAAGCATTCAAGCAGAAAACAACTGCGGTGCAGACATGCCGAAAGCATACTCGGAAGACCTTCGAAATATAATTATATGGGCAAAATATCTGCTTCTGCAGAAAGATGAAGAAATTTTACTGCAAATATTTTTATTTCTACAAGTACTGTTAGCAGAATATGTCGACGATATATGCTAGACACAGCGCCTTGTCAGGCCGGCCTAATGGCTGCACAAGTTGTTGTCACGAGTTATTATTATTAGAACGATTTCACGTAACCAATGTTTAACATGCAAATGAGTTGGTGAGTAAAATAACATGGTAATGAGGTGTACCGTGAATCAGTAAAATTTCTCAAATTGAAATATAATTTTAAAGACAAACATTCGTGGGCACATTTATTAATCGGCTCACATATCTCAACAGTCGAAAGATAACAATTAAACAATCCAGCTGAAGGAATTTAAATTAATGACTCTGAGATTCAAGCTGCAGACTTTACGCAGCCTTTTTCTGGCTGTTCTTAATTTGACTGTCCACGTTGACCAGCAGACTGTTTACTCTTTCTAGTGTGTCCATAGCCTTGTTGCACATCTCTTTATGTGCTTCTTGCGTTTCTCGTGCAACTTCCCTGTCACTTTTTCTCTTCTTTTTGTTTGGCTTTATCTCGGCTCTTTCGCTGTCGCTATCCGAGGAGGACGCTGCAAATTCTTTACTCAATTTGCTTTGCAACTTTCTCTGGGCTGGAGTCCCCTTCGAAGCGTACCTCATCTGCTTCTGCTGCATTTCTGTTTGCTCCTCTGTATATATTGGCTTAGAGGATGTTGCCGAAGTGGAAGGAAGTGGGGACGCCAGGGCCTTCTTGACGATATTTTTCATGCGACTTATGACACGTTCTTGTGGGGCATCCATGTATATCTGCACAACACGCTGAGGCAGCCCTGCATCTATTATTCGTTCTTTTGTGAAAAGAAGGACCTGTTTCCATTCCTTTCCCATGGAATGGTTGTAACATTCAAGGATAAACTTCCTTTCCATATCGCCTACGTTTGCTCTTGTTTTCTTTTCGGTGCCTGTTTTATGTTTTCCGTTTGTTTTGAAGAATAAATGCCAATGAAAAGTTGAAATATTTAATTAGTGAATTCTTTGCTGTATTGAACTTACCTGCGGCACTCGAGTTGGTTGTCGTTCGAAGACGCACTTTCTATTTCCCAGGGACGCCACATATTCTTAGAAAGTAAAACAGCGTATAAGGTTATAGGAAGGTGGTTGATGCCAATTTGCGTCGAGCTTGTATGGCTTTTTTGGCAGACTATTCCAACATATCTAAGTATTTGCTGAAACACGCTCTTCTTTATTTTCGTTCAGTGCTTGAGCAACGACAGCAATCTAGTTTATTAACTTGTAAATCAAAAATAGTCAGAAGAAGGCAATTTACATTTGAAGTTTGAATTTGGAGTCATGAATTTATATTCCTTTAAAATGAAGTGTTTATTAGTTATCTTTCGAATGTTGAGATATGTGAGCCGATTAATACATTTTTCTATGTGTCCACGAATGTTTGTCTTTAGAATCAAAATATTTCAATTTGAGAAATTTTGCTGATTCACGGTACACCTCATTAGCATGTTATTTTACTCACCAACTCATTTGCATGTTAAACATTGGTTACGTGAAATCGTTCTATTGCATCTCCACGAAGAGTATCTTCTAATACATAGCATTTTAGAGAAACCCGATTTACGGCTTCATGAACTAGCTGGAGAAAAGAGAACCGACTGGATCGATATCAGAGATTGTAGGTAGAGGTAGATGTAGCTTTCGGGTAGCCATTACTTCGGGCAGCTAAAATACATGAATAATTGAAGACGATCGCGAAATTCGTCGTAAACACAACCGTGGAATTTAATAATTTTCATAAGACTTAAATAAGACTTCTGAATAAATGTTCCTGTTCGACTGAGTTATTGTATATACAGAGCTTTCATCTTAAATGCTTGTTCCTGTTCTTGTCATTTCCGTTTACCAATATGTTTCTTTCGGGAATTACTAGAAATTTAAATTACTAGAAAGGTCTCAAAATTAACGTTACTTTCGGGTAGCCGTTACTTTCGTAATTCTACGGTATTCAGTTTTTAAAAATGCTTTCCCATTGTTTCCTATGTTAATAAGGTGCCGTTAATTAAAATTCCTATTTTGCTATTTTGCTATTTTGCTATTTCTGTTTGGTCAACGTTTTTGAAAACAGGTGTATATATAACACATCTATAACAAACACGTAAGCACATCATCAACAACCATTACCAGGGCAACCATGACTATGGCAACCAGATTAAGAACCAAAAATGGCAGGGAAAGGCTTATCGTTTATATACAGTGTCTCCTTTCTTTATTTTAATAAATTATAATCAAATGCGATTTATAAAGCTCACATGGCTGGATAGAATTTATTCACCTTGGATCATCGTCAAGATGAGTAGGGATTTACAGGGACTTAGCCCACAGCAATGACGAGTCGAGATACAAAATATGCACAGCGTTTTCTTCAAGTGGAGTTATAATACATTTAGCCGTAGGGACCCAGCCTTTCAAAGTCGAGCACTTATTTTAATAATGTCCTTTTGTCCCCTAACAAGCCAGTTAGCATCCGTCTTTTTCTGACATATTCTGAGATTGATTTTCAATAAAAGTCATTCATTCAGTGCTGAGGAAAGCTATTCACGGAGTTTTCAGTTTAAAAGTTGCTGTGCTCAATTCTTGATAGCATTTCGGGTGAGTATTTGACACATATTTTTATTTGAAAAAAGTAGAGGAAGCAGTTTAATGCATTGATTTTAAGTTGCTATTTTTGCATATTTCTATTTGAAAAAGTATAGGAAGCAGTGTAATGTTTTGATTTTAAGTTGTTGTTTTTACATATTTCTATTTGAAAAAGTATAGGAAGCAGTTTAATGTTTTGATTTTAAGTTGTTATTTTTACATATTTCTATTTGAAAAAGTATAGGAAGCAGTGTAATGTTTTGATTTTAAGTTGTTGTTTTTACATATTTCTATTTGAAAAAGTATAGGAAGCAGTTTAATGCATTGATTTTAAGTTGCTATTTTTGCATATTTCTATTTGAAAAAGTATAGGAAGCAGTTTAATGCATTGATTTTAAGTTGCTATTTTTGCATATTTCTATTTGAAAAAGTATAGGAAGCAGTGTAATGTTTTGATTTTAAGTTGTTATTTTTACATATTTCTATTTGAAAAAGTATAGGAAGCAGTTTAATGTTTTGATTTTAAGTTGTTATTTTTACATATTTCTATTTGAAAATGTATAGGAAGCAGTTTAATGCTTTGATTTTAAGTTGTTCTTTTTACATATTTCTATTTGAAAAAAGTATAGGAAGCAATTTAGTTCTTTGATTTTTAAGGTGCTATTTATATATATTTCAAAAAGTAGAGTGCAAACACTAAACCCATGAAACAGTGCTAACTTTAATTAGCACTAAATAGTACAATGTCTTTTGTTTTCTATTGTTTCATTAGTGCTATTTAGCACTAACTAGTTTGTACTGTTTCACGGTATTAGTGTTTGCACTCTATAGGAATCAGTTTAATGCTTTGATTTTAAGTTGCTACTTTTAATTCTTTTTTTAATTTAAGTTAATCCATTTTCACTGTATGTACAAACGACCCAACTCAGTCAATAAGCATTTTATCATGACCCACCCGATCCTCTTTTTCCAGTGGTTTTATTAAGAGCGCGCGAGTCGTGAAATACGGCTTTTTCCGGACCGGCTTAGTCCATCATGTCCGGACCCCATCACGTGACTTTTTCCATTGGTATTATTAAGAGCGCGCCAGTCGTGAAATACGGGTCATATGATAAATTATTTGATTTTACTTATTTACTTTCAGCATCTTGGATATATTTTAAAGCAATCATGAGATTCAGGACATTCTTTGGAATAGCTGCAGTCATCATCCTAATGTTTTTTCTTCTTGAAATACATCATGGTGTTGTAACAAATTTGATAAAGAAACATTCTCTCTTCAAAAAAGTAATGGAAGCAATATTCCAACAGAACAAGACGAATTCAATCAGCATGTTCATCAACGCTACAGTGCAAAACAAGTTTGACCGGTTGAGGCAGTACAACAATGCAATTACTGAAAAAACAACAGAACAGAACAAAACAAAGCTCGGTGTCAAAGTGGTCTTGTTTTATACTACATGGTTTGGTGATACAAAGTGGCCGCATCAGGGTATTGACAACACTGCGATGAAACTCATCCATTTTGACAACAAGCGGCAGTGTGCACATATGTGTCGTATAACTTACGATAAAAGCGAAATGGCTCACAGCGATGCAGTGATGTTTCATGGCCGCGATATGCCTGGTAATTTTCAACATTTAAAAAAAATATCTGACGGGCGAAATCAACGGCAAAGATGGATTTATTTGAATCACGAAAACCCCCATAATGCTGGTCGTAACCCTGCTCTGTATAACGGACTCTTTAACTGGACAATTACTTACCGAACAGATTCTGATTTAGTTATTTCATACGGCTCCGTTCGAGAGATTTCTACCAATGAAATTCTCAAGGACCACAATATAACTAACTATGCCAAAGGTAAGGACAAGCTTGTTGCGTGGGCGGTGAGCCATTGTGGAACAATCAGGGACAAAGTTGTAAGGAAACTTTCAGAGTTTATTCCAATTTCTGTATATGGAAGGTGTAGCCGTTTGATACCAAAACGGAGCAACTTTAACGATAATAACTGTCCACGCGATAGTGGGCAATGCACAAAGATTTTGAGAACCTTCAAGTTTTACTTATCATTCGAAAATGGCCTTTGTACCGACTACATCACTGAGAAATACTGGCGTACACCAATTGTTAACAACATGGTTCCCATAGTTATGGGGCCTGAATACTATGCTAAACTCGCCATACCAGGATCGTATATAAATCTTTTCGATTTTCCGTCGATAGAGGCTTTGGCCAACTATATTAAATACTTAGACAAAAACGATACTGCATATAATGAGTATTTTCAATGGAAAGCAAAGTATCAACGATGGGATCCCTCTTGGACTTGCCAATTGTGCGAAAACCTTTATAATGATACACTGCCTCGTAAAGTCTATAACAATCTTGAAGATTTCTGGGGAACCAAGGCCTGTTGTTCTAAATACGAAGCAAAACTGACAAGTTACACCAGCGGTTATTAAAAGCATAGAATAATCATCAAAAGTAATGTTACTGTTGATGATGATGATGGAAAGTGGTAGAAGTGGTATTCTTAGTAGTGGTGATGATGATAGCAGGTGGTAGAAGTGGTATTATTAGTATATTAGTGATAATGATGGTAGGTGGTATGTGGTAGAAGTGGTATTATTAGTATAGTAGTGATAATGATGGTAGGTGGTAGGTGGTAGAAGTGGTATTATTAGTATAGTAGTGATAATGATGGTAGGTGGTAGGTGGTAGAAGTGGTATTATTAGTATAGTAGTGATAATGATGGTAGGTGGTAGGTGGTAGGTGGTAGAAGTGGTGTTATTAGTATAGTAGTGATGATGATAGCAGGTGGTAGAAGTGGTATTATTAGTATAGTAGTGATAATGATGGTAGGTGGTAGGTGGTAGAAGTGGTATTATTAGTATAGTAGTGATAATGATGGTAGGTGGTAGGTGGTAGAAGTGGTGTTATTAGTATAGTAGTGATGATGATAGCAGGTGGTAGAAGTGGTATTATTAGTATAGTAGTGATAATGATGGTAGGTGGTATGTGATAGGTGGTAGAAGTGGTGTTATTAGTATAGTAGTGATTATGATAGCAGGTGGTAGAAGTGGTATTATTAGTATAGTACGTAGTGATAATGATGGTAGGTGGTAGAAGTGGTATTATTAGTATAGTAGTGATAATGATGGTAGAAGTGGTGTTATTAATAGTGGTAGCGCTAAACTGAGGTAGGTGGCAGAAGTGCCGGTGTTTTTAGTAGTGCTGGAGATGATGGTGTTTGTAGGTGGTAGATGTGGTATTCTTGGTAGTGAAGGCGGCGAAGGTAGTTATATAATAATGATAATAATAATACAACTGCTTAAATACAGCATTTCCACCGAAGTGGCTCTTCATCTGTCCAATGAACAAAGTAAAGTAAAGTTATAAATATATATACATATGTAATGAACTAAAATGTACGTAAAAGGTGGTAGAAGTTATGTTCTTAGTAGTGATGATGATGATGGTACGTGGTAGAAGTGGTAGAAGTGGTACTCTTGGTAGTGGAGGCGGTGAAGGTAGGTGGTAGAAGTGATGTTCTTAGTAGTGATGATGATGGTGGTACGTGGTGGAAGTGGTACTCTTGGTAGTGGAGGTGGTGAAGGTAGGTTGTATAAGTTATGTTCTTAGTAGTGATGATGATGATGGTACGTGGTGGAAGTGGTATTCTTGGTAGTGAAGGCGGTGAAGGTAGGTGGTAGAAGTTATGTTCTTAGTAGTGATGATGATGATGGTACGTGGTAGAAGTGGTAGAAGTGGTATTCTTGGTAGTGGAGGCGGTGAAGGTAGGTGGTAGAAGTTATGTTCTTAGTAGTGATGATGATGATGGTACGTGGTAGAAGTGGTAGAAGTGGTATTCTTGGTAGTGGAGGCGGTGAAGGTAGGTGGTAGAAGTTATGTTCTTAGTAGTGATGATGATGATGGTACGTGGTAGAATTAAGAAATGAAGTACGTCTTCCGTGTTTTCATGCTCTCATGAAAACCGAGGTACGTTTGGGAGAATTCGAGAGCAGATCAGTCCAAACACGAGACGTAGTCGAGTGTTTGGACCTGCTCGAGAATTCTCCCAAACGTACCGAGGTTTTCATGAGAGCATGAAAACACGGAAAACGTACTTCATTTCTTTTATAAAATAATTATTTTTTCGAAATAATGTACAAAAACAAAAGATAAACAGACGAAAAAACATAAATCCTTTATTGTCTAAATCGTATTTCTCAATACATTGCACCAACCAATCGGAAAGCTCGATATATGTGACTTTGATATCATTTTTTTTGGCGAGTGTTGAACCGGCAAACTGTGGGCAAGAAAATGTCTCATTTTAATTATGATTTAACCTCGAATCAAGTTGAAAACCAAGCGAAAAGTTAACAGTTATACATATTGTGTTAAAAAGAGCAGTTTGAATACAAAAGTGGAGGAAATAGTTCTTTTTGAAAGCAAAAACGTCGACTATTTGTGATCGTGGTTCTCAGTGAAAGTGCTGAACGAAACGTGGACAGAACCGATGGAGCAAGGTTCATGCTTGAAAAAAACTCGCTAAACCGACTGTTTGGGATATTGTTCATTGCTGAGAAGTAGTCTGCTTCCTTCAGTTGTTTTGGCTGCTTGGATTGAGTGCCTGGGCGAGCACATTACTGCACTGTTGGAGCTGGTTGGAAGATGGCCGGGAGTTGTACTTGCAAGTGACTGCTCGTTTCGGTGACCCAAAATAGCTATAATTTGGCAGTTAGACAGCCCTGCGTTTGACAATTGCAACAGAGTGATGGCAGTTGGCCTAACACAATGATTTGTATAGCTCTCGGAGAGATTCTCGTTGACACTCACTTATTTCATCATATTTCCAAGCTTGTTTACGCGAGGTATTCACACCGGTTTTCATTCATATCATCGAGCTGATTTTCATCAAAACCCTGAGACGTTTTTTCTTAGATGGATCAATAGCATTCTGTTATTCAAGTAAGTTAATTTCAAAGTTTTGAACATTATCATCAGTCATTTAAGTAAATTTTGCTAATGAAATGTCGTACACTGAAAACAAAGTTAGTTTTAGGTCAAAAAATCGATGAATTTCGTTACGTCATTTCCATGTTTTCACAGGCAAATGAAACACGGCTGATTAGCCAATCAGAGCGCGCATACTATTCAAATTATTTTAAAAGTGGTATTCTTGGTAGTGGAGGTGGTGAAGGTAGGTGGTAGAAGTGATGTCCTAATTAGTAGTTGTGGCACTGATGGTATAGGTGGTAGAAGCGGCAAATCTATTTCTGGTAAATTACTGAATATCTTGAATGAATTTTCTGCGGACATTTTCTATATATATATATATAGATTACTTCATAGAAAGTGCGACGTACGGGTTTATATTCACGAGCTGTTTGTGTCACAACATGAACGAGCGAGGAACGAGCGAGTGAGTGTTTTACACTAACAACGAGTGAATATAAACCCGTACAAAGCACTTTCTATGATGTGATCTCTTACATATATAACGAGAATGTTGAAACTGTAGAAGTTATTATATTCTAACAAAAGACATTTTGGGCTCTTGCTGACCCGGCGTACTCTTTCTTTGTTCTTCTCCGAAACGCGCGTAACGCAACGGAGAGCGTGTACGCTTATATCTTCAGCCTTGATTGCTTCTAAAACCACAACACAGTGCACGCCCACTGAGACGTCCCCGTTTACACGGTACCGGACGAATTTTTAACAGTTCAAAAATCTGACCCGTACACACCGTTTACACCGAACCGTCTCTTTAATTGTATAAAAGTACGTCCTGTTCACGCGGAACCGGATCAACATGATAATGTCAGTGGTTTTACCATCTGATCATGCACAGAGCATACTGCCTAGTCAGAATCAAAATGGCGCCCAAATACGGCTTGCCCGGCAAATACGGCTTGCCGTATGAAAAGTTATCCGGACAAGGTGTTTACACTGTGCCGGTAAATTTTTTATCCGTGCAAGTCAAAAATTTGACCTCAATTTTGCAGGTCCCAGATTTGCACGGCTAAGCGTACGAATTATTGTCCGGATAGCACAGTTCCGTGTGAACGGAACGCCTAAACGTACAACATTTTCGTTGAACGCTTAAAAAATCGTCCGGTATCGCGGTGTGAACTCTTCAAGAGCGCTTTATTATCAATAATATAATATTTATGAACGAATTTACAAATGTAGAGATGATATGAAAAAACATCTTTTCGAGAAATTTCGATTTGTTGAACTATTCAGGAGTATGTCAATTGTAAAATTTGATCATAAATTTAGATCGAATAAAAAGAAACTTCCATAAGATCGAGTTGACCTTATTTTCCATCGATCACGTTTCATCAAAAGCCTGTCTTTATGAGGGCCATTATTTTAAGGGATATTTTTTATTATTATTATTGTTATTATTATTATTTATTATTATTATTATTATTATTATTATTATTATTATTATTATTATTATTATTATTTATAAGAAAGACAAACGCAAGGAAATTACGACGTTTCGACATCGTCCGAAGTCTTATCAAGTGAGTTTAATTTGAATAGCAAATAAAATATAAAGGCAGTTCATGGCAGTTCATGCCTTTATTTGCTATTCAAATTAAACTCACTTGATAATGACATCGGACGATGTCGAAACGTCGTAATTTCCTTGCGTTTGTCTTTCTTATAAATATAGTTTCTAAGTCGAAACTCATCCAGATTATTATTATTATTATTATTATTATTATTATTATTATTATTATTATTATTATTATTATGATTTCTTTAGAACACATTATCCGAGGTGTTTTTTACATTAATGTTAATAATATGTCATAGTATTAGTAGCCGTCGTGGTCGATCATTCTACAACCCATAATAACAGAAACAATGATACCATTTAGTCAACATTTTACTTGCTCAGTATTTCAAGAACAGGATACATTAGCAATGGCTGATACTATTTAGACTATATGTGGCATGCATCCAGGTCTATTGAAGAAATCATGATGAATGGGTCGACCTGCAAATTGGCCGTAGAGATCGTCAGAGCAGTAAATGTCACTGCAACGCGTCTTCTTCATCAAAGCACCTGGACTGTAGTGTTTGAAATCATAATCACAGCCTGCTGGGGGTGGACGAGGTGGGTAGTCGTTTACAGTCGACTCTAGCGGTTTTCCTTGGATCAGAACAATCAGGGCCAGCAAGAACACGATGGCGGTGCCTTTCATGTTACTGAAATCAGAATACAAAAATATCCTATTTATACTTCTACCATAATATAATATAACAAGACAAAGGTTTTCTACAGTATATTTGTTATACAGGGGCGTAATAGCTAGGATCAATTTTTCAATTTTTGGGGTCTTACGCCAGTGTCTTATAGCCATCTCTCAAGTTACTGACTTACCAGATGTTCGAGTCTTCCCCCCACAACGGCACCCCTATAGGTCCCCCTAGCTACGACCCTGACAGAATCAATTACTACAATTAAGTACATATTTTCCAAGGGTTTGGTTGCGATAATTTTGCCACTTCAAACAAACTCCTTTGACACTCGCCAAGTGGGTCTCAACTGACAATGATTAGTAATCTATTTCCACCGGCTTCCCTTCACTCTTTAAGCTATTGGTAGGGAAGAAAGGTTGGTCTTCAGGAAAGGGGTTAAAAAAAAAGCCGGGGTGTGGAGGGTGGGAAAATATAAACCCTGAAGGCGAACCGTATATATATAACGAGTGAAGAGAAGAATACTACGAACAAGACTACGGGCCCTGTCATAGCCAGCCTTCCTGCGACTCCTCGTGTGAAGTGGGCTAATTTGTATGCATGCTAGCTTATATAGTGGGTAAGACCGCTGAAAATAGTAATCTATTCCCACCGGCTTCCCTTCACTCTTTAAGCTATGGGTAGGGAAGAAAGGTTGGTTACTCTATGCGGCTAGCTGTAATCTATTCCTTGAGGCCTTGGAGTTATACTCCTCCCAATCTCAAAAATAAAATAGGATCCGAAAACAGCTGTTTCCCTGTATCGGTCCCCTGCCACAAAACATTCGGGATCACGTGGTGTAAGGTTAGATATATATATTATGTAAATACTCGCGGCCCGGAATTACAAGTGTCGATATGATCGCATCAATATGGGCATTTTCTGCTGCCACTCCCTGGGCTAGTAGAGGAGCGCCGTCATAAGAGATCCAATTTGTCCTGCGTAACATGCACCTCTTCAGTTGTGGATCACACTGAGTAAGCAATTCCCATTGTGGGTATGATAGTCGGCTTTCAGCGCTTCCAGTGATGAACTGGCAAAAAGAAGAAGGGTCGAAGAAGGACCTGATAAATGTTAAGGAACATGAGAACTGAGAGACGGCAACATGATACTGTTATCACCAAAATGAAACCAAGGGAGTGACAGCCTTGGCGCCCGGTAATCCGAGAGGGTGCTTTAGAGACCCCTCCAAGCACTGTCACTGGGGAAAATAAAAGGAGACCCCCGGGCAACCACCCCCATACCCAATAAGGAATAAGGAAACCAACAATTGTAACTGATGATTAACTACACTCAAGGATAGAGATTGCTCTGTATTTAATCAAAATACCCCGTCTTGCGGAGAGAATACACATTAGCTTCGCAATCAATACATTGCTGTCTTCGAATAGTTTTCAAAATCAAAAAACAAAAGGAGGTATCAGCCATTGTACATGGCGTTGACACAGCGACTCGAAACTATGCTTGCCGAACTCAAATCTCGCCGCAAACTCTGTGGCAAAACAAACTCACGTTACTAGTGTAGAAGCCATTGCCAACTCTGTGGCATGTAAAAAGTACTTTACACAACGTTACTAAACTAATATCGTCATATATGCGACCATTACAAAAAAACTGCCCGCAAAGCCGAGCGCCGGAGAGAGAACTAACAAAAATAGCGCTTCCCGGAGCGGAAGTCATCCCTGTGACCAACACTCGTGCAGTTGGTAATTTTCGTAAGACTCACAAAACGAACCAACCAACAAACCTACCGTTCAATGAATTGTTAACTCGCATGCAGTAAAATAACTTGCCAATCCAGTGGCTCAACACATTCTATAATGCTACACGTGCCAGCTCTGTGGAGACATGCGAAAACACGCGTTTATCAGCTCTGTGATCCATAGAAAACACGGCTGAGAAAATACTCGTCATCTCTGTGACCAACTGTCATGCAGTAGGCAAACAAACCAAATTCAACAATCAATTGTCAACCCGCAACGAATCTTGCAAACCCTGTGGCTAAGCCTATTCTATTGCTACACGTGCCAGCTCTTTGGCCAGAGACATGCATAAGCACTCGTTTTATCAGCTCTGTGATCAATAGAAAACCAACACACATGCAGTAGGCAAATAAACCAAATTCAACATTCAATTGTTAATTAACCCGCAATGAATATATTGCCAACCCTGTGGCTAATATAAACACATTCTATTGCTATACACGTGCCAGCTCTGTGGCCATAGACATGCGTATATAAGCACTGACGTTATATCAGCTCTGTGATCCATAGAAAACTTTAGAGAAGATACTCGTCATCTCTGTGACCAACACCAATACTGTCACTTGTCACCCTCTTTAAATAAAGTCTTACTTACTTACTTACACACATGCAGAAGGCAAATAAACCAAATTCAACAATCAATTGTTAACCCGCAATGAATATCTTGCCAACCCTGTGGCTAATATAAACACATTCTATTGCTACACGTGCGCCAGCTCTGTGGCCAAAAAGAATGCATAAGCATAAGCACATTTTATCAACTCGACCAACTCTGTGATCTATTGAAAGCCATAAAAATCGTCATCTCTGTGACCATTAAGCGTTGTACGTAAACCCCTGAAAAACTGTTCTTCTCTAGGCAATTAGAATAAACATAAACTAAGAAACCATGGGCTAAACGAAGTCGGGTCGGCCATGCCAACGCAAAAGCGTGGAGTAAATCTCGTACTGCCATCCCTGTGGCCTGCTAAAATCTAGTTGTACCGCTAATAAACGAAAACAAGTCAAGACTATATAGCAAAACCTGACTAGAAAACGAAATGAAGGCAAGAGAACGTTTCATATACAGAATGTCACCTCGTGGTCATGCTGAGCAGCTCGTTTGGCAGTTGACTGCATGAGATGGACGCCGAGCATAGGTTTGAGGCTGGTTTATTGACAGTAGATTTACCAGCGAGTGGTACGAATTAAAGCTTGTTTCACTCTTTGAACAGCACCAGCAAGAGATCCAGGCGATTAGGCTGGGCGATGTTCTTCTCAGTGCACAAACGGGTTAGATATGCTGCCTGTACGACTCCTCGTGTGAAGTGGGCTAATTTGTATGCATGCTAGCTTATATAGTGGGAAAGACCGCTGAAAATAGTTACCGAGCGATGATGCAGTCGTTCCTAGTTTCGGTCCCAAACTCCCTCGATCATCACGTGCGAGGATGACTAAATTGTGACAAAAACGTCTCAAGACATCCATGATTACGATCTCCGTGGCTGTCACTCGACAAATTACCTCTTCCAAAAGCAAATGCGCGCAGTTTCTTACAGTAGGGCAGTTGCTTGGAACCGGGCTCCTCTAGATACGCGCGATCACTTTTACCTCCATCTAGTTATATTTTAATTCCTGTAAAATTTGCTCGGTTAGAGTGATTGCAACTGATAAACCCGTGAAATAAAAATTAGATGTTAGTGTGTAATATTAGTCAAATAGTCACAAAAGAAAACAATGGAAATAAAGTCTATATAGTGTCTATTAGTCTACTAACTATTTCACGGGTTTATTGCAATCACTCTATCTCGGTCGAACTACCACAATTTTTTTGCTCTAATTCCCTGGAAAGTTCGAGATAGCGGGGTCCCACTGTGAAACCTCAAAAACGGAAGGATAAATAAAACGTCTTTTAAAAACCTGTCACGTTTTGGAGAACTCGTACCTTGAATAAGACGATTATTTCTCTTCTTCTTCTTCTTCTTCTTCTTCTTCTTCTTCTTCTTCTTCTTTTTCTTCTTCTAGATTTCTTTTGCTTCTATCGTTTCGTTCTGGACCGAGACTGACAAAACACTGAAGATAGTAAGAATATTTCAACCAAATTTGTCGAAATGTGATTGGTTGGTTGTACGCCGCATACTGTGTCGTGATTGGTTGGTTGTGGTTGTTCCACTTACTGCGTCGTTATTGGTTGGGTTGTACGACTTACTGTGTCGTGATTGGTTGAACAATAAACCAGGGATATTTACTAATGTGAGCCACCAAGTCTCGGATTTGACGTCGGTTTGTTTTTAGAACTTGACAAGTATTATTACTATCTATTAGTCTAGAAGGTAATGACATTTCACATAAATTCATAAGGGATTGAATTAACCCCCTTATGAGTTTATGTCAGTATTTCTGTAATAACAGAGGACACTTACATACAAACCTAGTTTTTTTTTACATTCATACATACTTTAATACATGCAGTTCCCAATAAAGGGCTCTTTAATTTCGCTATATATAAATGCTAAAAACTATATTTACAAAAAATACTCTACTTAAAATCCTATAAATTAATCACATAACAATCAGTGGTACTGGCTGGCTGATAGCAACATCGTAAAATCCATATCAACACCGCTACCAGTGGCCAGTGGTGATATCATTGACATATTTCTCAACACTCGAAGATAAATTCCGTAACTCCGCGCGGCCATGTAATATCCTCTACCTCTATATACGAAATTGTCCAACCCTCGTTCTCATGCGCATGCTCAACTCCTCAATTTCATTCTTTCTTTCTTTTCTTACAAAATAATGGCATTTCTCACTATATTGTTAAGAGATACTTTTTTTTTTTTTTTTTTAAAGTTAGTACTGTTTGCAGATGATACCACTTTCTTCCTAAAAGATAAAATGTCTTTTAGCAAAGTGCTAGAACAGTTAGAAATATTTCATAAAGTTTCATCCTTGAAAATAAATTCTAAGAAATCGGAGGTTGGTTGGCTTGGAAAGAAACACTGCGGCCCCCTTCAAGAGTCTTTCGAAAACTTCAAGCGGATAGATTTTCATCAAAACGGCATCAAAATACTGGGTGT
Source organism: Actinostola sp. cb2023 (assembly GCA_033675265.1). Taxonomy (NCBI): domain Eukaryota; kingdom Metazoa; phylum Cnidaria; class Anthozoa; order Actiniaria; family Actinostolidae; genus Actinostola; species Actinostola sp. cb2023. The sequence goes on along the minus strand of JAUJYZ010001257.1, from coordinate 69,523 downwards.
CTACTTTTCGTACAATGATAAATATAACTACGATCAAAACTTCAAACGTATTTTCACGAATTTTCAGACAATTCTATCACTGTGGAAGTCACGTAATCTGACTCTGTACGGGAAAATCCAAGTATTGCGCTCTGTAGCTCTACCAAAACTTCTGTATGTTTGCTCTGTGCTCCACGTTCCAGAAGATTTCATCAAAATTATAGAAAGTACAACACAATATTTTATTTGGAATGGTAAAAAACCCAAAATAAAGCACAGTACGCTAATTGGTGATTATGAAGAAGGAGGCTTAAAGCTCCCAGACTTTCAATCATGTCTAAAAGCAAATAGAGTCAAATGGGCAATCAAGCTATTTCAATCGAACGAAGAAAATAATAATGTAAGTAGTATCCCATCAACATATCTTAAAACTATAGGAGGTTTTCATCAAATAAATGATAATTTTGATAGAAAAAGGATTCCTAAGAACATTCCAGCATTCTATAAAAGTGTTTTGACAACTTGGTCTGAAATATCTGAGAACAATAGCAATGACCCAAATATAATATACAATCAATACCTGTGGAACAACAAATACATTCAAATTGGAGGACACGCCGTATTCTATAAAGATTTCTCCGTTTTAAATATTAACAAAATCTTAGATCTATGCGATACAAACGGTGACTTCACCTGGGAACATGCAAAAGGTAGAGGACTTCAAAATAATGATTTTTTAAGGTGGGCTGGAATAATTCATGCACTTCCAGCCATGTGGAAAAAACAAATAAAAGAAAACCTGATAGAGCTTAGACAAAGCAAAGGGACTCTAAAGCTAGGTAGCAACAATATAGAAATAAGTAAAATAAGGACGAAACAATTATATCAGTGGTTCATAGAAAAAAAGTTCAAACCTCCAACTGCGCAAACTAAAATAAACAAAAAAGTAAATCAAAATATCATTCTAGACTGGAAAGTAATCTATAATAGAATATACAAAACCTCTATAGATACTTATTCCAGATATTTCCAGTACAAATTATTAAATAATATTCTATATCTTAATCGTGATCTACATCGTTTCAAGATCCTGGATTACTCCTCTTGTTCTTTTTGCTCACTCTATCCTGAAACAACTTACCACCTATTCGTTGAGTGTGTTGAATCCAAAAATCTATACTTTGAAATGAAAAATCATTTTAAAGACTTTGGAATAAATTTACCAGAATGTAATCTCAATAACATTATACTAGGTGTTGACGACTTGGTTGTTAATTATATTCTAATATGTTTTAAAATACTTCTTTACAAGTCTAGAGATAATGGAAAAAGACCCTCATTTACTCTTTTTAGAAATATTCTAAATCATAATAAAAATATTGAGTATAAAATGGCCCACTTAAAAATATCTTATCAAAACATAAAAGCAAATGGAAAAAAATAGGACCGGCTATAATATAAATATTATTATGGTTGGCAGGTTGGAAAAAAAAAAAAAAAAAAAAAAGGAAAAAAGTATAATATATCAGTATAGTTTTCTTTGTTTTTTTTGTTGATCTTCTTCTTCTTCTTCTTTAATTGATTAATTGTGATAATTAACTGTGTTTATTGTGATATTGAAATTGTGATATTGTGATATTGTGTATAATGAAAATATAGGTAATACCATACAACATTGTGTAAAATGCCACATGTATAACCTTATTTGGAAATAAAAATCTTTGAAAAAAAAAAAAAAAAAAAAAAAAAAAAAAAAAAAAAAAAAAAGATACTTTTACGAACGCTGCTACTGAACGCCGAAATCCAATAGACTGGAGAAAGAATACAAAATACGTAAAGACGAAGAAATACGCCATACAGCAACGTTGGGTGTTTAATCAGAGCCTCTCCCCCTCCCCCTCCTGATCCTCCCCCTCGCCCCTCGTCCCTCCCCCCTCCCCCTCCAAAGCTCCCCCCCCCCCCCCCCCCCCCCAAAAAAAACCCGCCAGGCTACGCAGGCTACCTTTCGACCTTTCGGTCCTCGTCAGTGATATGAGAGCATCGTTTTTTTACATACGTTTTGTACAATGCTAAAACAGCTTTTAGTAAAGAGTTCAAAAGTTATTTGTGATGGTGCGCTCAGAAGTTCATACACAGGGGGGATGGGGCCAGGGGATGTTTTTAGGGGTGATAGAACGTGGTTGGTTGATTGTCGATACGGCTCAAATATGTACAAAATTTGTCGAAATATGATTGGTTGGTTGTAGACGTCTTACTAGCTGTGTCGTGATTGGTTGTACAATGAATAATGGTATTAAATAGGACTGAGTCCAATTCATGCTAAAATATATAGGACAAATTGGTCTCGATCTCAACCAATCAGATTCGAGGAAATTGTAATAGTTATCATTAGAAGATATATCATCATAAAGTGAGTCACCGAGTCTCAGAGTTGACGTATGGCAATTGTTTATTTGCATTCTTGAGCAGCATAATATCGGTACCTGGTAATTATCGCTTAGAACTTGGACTTTTTTATTTTCCTACATTTAATTGTATTCATGACAACCAACAGTACGAATATATTAATTGCCTAGAAAACTGGCAAACCTTTCCACTTTTCTCTCTTGTAAATGTATGTAGTACTTATAGTTTTCTTTTATCGTACTTTGAATAGACCTTTTTACCGATACGGCGGCCATCTTGAATTATGGGATGCCCAGGGTGCAAGCTAGTAACCATTTGGCCATGAAAAACTACGCCGAAAACTTAATTTAAAGCAATGAATTTGTACAAAATTATACAACAATACACAACACATGTAGATAGTAAGCCATACAACACTATGGTTAGAGTGAAATAGAAAAATAATATATTGACGCGACTCCACACTGTATAGAATCCAAAATGGCGGCCGTATCGGTAAAAATGTCTATTAGTATAGTGTGTTTGCTTGGCTCACTTTTGGCGCAAGTTCTTGTTGTTACTCGGGCAACCTGACCAAATTTATCCAATCCAAAAGCGAAGACATGCATCTAAAGGGTTCCCAAAATGTAAACAAATTGCCGTGAGTAAGAAAATGTAATCTTTTTTAGTTAAAAATACATGTTTATTTTAATCGAAAAAAGCAAAGAAAAGCAACATGTAACAAAAATAATATTTTCAACGATGAAAAAAAAAAACACATTGAAAACGCATCAGCGGCGAATAATTTCCCATATGCATAAATTTGCTTTTTTTTCAGAGTTTTCATTCAAGACAGTTTCATGAGTTATTACAATGTTTTAAGCCGAATCTACACGAGCAAATTTTCCTTGACAAGCAATACCTACTCGTGTAGATGACAAAAACATCGACAATTTTTCCTTGTCAAGGAAAACTTGCTCGTGTAGATGCGGCTTTAAAATCAATATTCAATGACGCTACATTAATAATACTTTAATATTCATATAGCGCCTTTCCTGGTGCTCAAAGCGCTGTCAAAACTGAATTTTCTTCTTCTTGAAAATTTTTTTTTTTTTTACCATTTGTATTTTTTTTATTAAAAAAAAACCAAATGTTAAAAAATTATTATTTATTTTTCAAGAAGAAGAAAATAACATCTGGAATGCACTAAAGTTCAACAAATGAAGCCGATAGATTTCTAAAGCAATCCGAGAAAAGAAACGTAGTACAAGAAATGGCCAAGGTGCGTCTTATACGCGAGAAAATATGTCACAATAACTCAATCGTAATGGTTTATTTTGTGAACATTGTAACTTACAATACAATGAAATAACATCTCGTGTATATTCGAACAAGTCGTTATTTACAATATCTTATCTATCTACAAATATTATTCGATAGAAATGCAGCCATGCAGCCACACATTTAAATACCTGTGTACAAAAAACAATCACTTTGATTTATAGTATCCCATTTATTTTTACCCTCCCTTTTCTCATAATCCATTTCTCCATTCTATCTATATCTATCCCATCCTTTCTTCTCTCCCTCAATCAACTCATAATCATCCATCTCTCCACCATTCCTTCCATCCGTTTATCCATCTCATCACTCCATCCATTCATTCATTCACCCATTGATTTATCGATTTCTAGACTAGGCATAAGTTCAGTACTGAATCAGTCAATGCAAGGTTATTAGTATTAGGCGTCGATCTTAGTTACGGCTTCAACTCCGATAAATTACTGTGTAAATGTAAGTTTGTGATTCTCTTCCTAGCAGAACCTGATATAGAATAGTCCCTTTTCGCGTTCACATATCCCGTTGTAAAACCGCTAGCTGTACTAGTTTATTGACATCAGACGCATTTGTACAGGGTTAGCCTCAATTATGCAAGTCAGTGTAAATTATTCACAAATATCAACAAGAACACGAAAAAATGTTGACATAAAACAATAGAAACATTTTTCAATTGCATGGACTGTTTTGTGAATCGAGGCTAAGCCTGTACAAATGCGTCTTTTGTCAAGGACAGCGGTCATCTCTAAACAACGCGAAACTGGAGTATTGTGGACGACCAGCTCTTCCTTTGTTTATTATCTAGCATTATTTCCACCGCACTGTCTTCATCCTTTCCGTACACGGCTGGTAGACAATCTCGCCAAATATATTCACTGTTAGTCGCTATGAACGTGTCGAGCCTTAGCTTTCTTTGACACATTGTTTATCTGAGTATAAGTACATTGTATATCCGCGAAAGACCAATAAATATTTATTTTTATGATTCAAAGACTTGGCCTAAAGTCTTTCGTAGAATTGATTGGTGTGAAAGTAGCGTCATTACATTAACCAATCAGACTCGATCTGGCCTGATTGCTTCGTCAATCAAACATCTAAAACGTGCCACCAAAACGTCTCTGCCGTACACCAATAGCATACAATACAATACAATAGTTTATTTAGACACGTGTCGTCCAAGAGCGCGAAGCTCGTTCAAAATACGAACGTGCAAAAATGTGCATACATAAATGTGTCATTAGATTCACAGTGTTTATAACCAGTATTATCGGGTGTTAGGAGATCAAGGACGCTAAAATCCTGACATCGTAACAAGTCTGAAGTAGAAAGCTTGATCGTCTTATACACAAGGGATTGTATGTAATCCACTTGCTGAGTACAAGGAATTTGGCGTGTATCATACAGTTTTACCATAAGCTGGATTTTGGTTGCCTTTCGACGCCGCTTGACGCGTGATCGAGGATTTGATTCCACAATTTATTCTTGACGCTGATTCATGATGCTATTCAAAATAACATCTTTGTTTTTGTACGGATTTATTATGTGTGCTCTTGCGAGAACAGAAGCCTTTAAATCTAAAGAAGATTCAAATTTAACTTTGAATTCCTCGAAGCATATAGAGCTTGGTGTGCCTTTGTCGCCCTCAGGAGAAACAATGATAACAGGAAAGAATCTCACCGAGCAGGATAAACATGATGAGACGAGAAACTCCCGAAGAGATAGAGTTGTCACTGTCGTCATTGTTATTGGATGTGTCATTGGACTGGTATTATTCGCTGTCGTAATGAGGCATTTGTGCTGCGATTGGGGAGATCAAATCCCAGTGACTTCTTCAACAAATGACGGGAAAGCAGTAGAGCAAAGTTCTAATGGATACCACGGACTCCGTCAAGAAACCCGAAGACAGGAACAATCAGGAATACTGCTGTCATCAAGCATTACAGTATCTTCATGATTGTTTGATATACTACGGTTTTTATTAACGTCAAGGAATCTTCACATTTGCTTCAGTGATCTGTGATAGATACTGTACTCGATGTACTACGCTGAACATGTTTTATAGCTATAATAACGTCAAGAAATCTTCTCATTTGCTTCAGTGATCTGTGATAGATGCTGTACTCGATGTACTACGCTGAACATGTTTTATAGCTATAATAACGTCAAGAAATCTTCGCATTTGCTTCAGTGATCTGTGATAGATACTCTATCTTCGTGATTGTTCGATGTACTACGCTGAACATTTTTTATCGCTATAACGTCAATAAATATTCACATTTGCTTCAGTGATCTGTGATCTGTGATAGATGCTGGTTGGACTGAAGGCGAAATTAAATGTCAGCAATATAATAAATTGTTCAAATACGGGCTTCTGGCTATACATGTAATAATGACATGAATATATAATACATGAATGTGAAAACAACGGAGGTAAAATAAAATAAACTAGAATAAATACGAAGATGTGCCTATCTACACGTACATTAATTAATGTAAAAGCATATAGTTGATAAATAAAGACGATATTGATCAAAACGGTTCTTTTTCGTGACATAGTTCATAATGCTGTTTACATCAAAACAATATCAGTATCAATTAAAATAGAGACAATTAGTCTCGTGTCAACACACTCCATCCGTAAATTAGCGAGTCAAATTTTTATTTATAGCTTGAGCCGACCTTCTTTATTTCTTTCGTTTTATTGTAGCATTATGTTTGGAGAGAGATTATTATTCTATCACAAAGACTTTTTGCCAATTTAATAATGTTTTCCTGTCGATTCAGTTCATGAAATTCCGGTATCTAGGAACTCCTCCGCAAACTCATTGTTCGCCCCCGAAATTAACTGGCAATATTGAATTAATATTTTTAATCTGACTACATATTGTAGCATGTGTATCTACTCAGTTTTCTATTTCATGGTATTGTTGTTGTTGTTGTTGTTGTCAGTTCTCAATATTTATGATGATGATGTGTTCTTCGTCTTCTTCGTCTTCTTTGTCTTCTTCTTCTTCTTCGTCTTCTTCGTCTTCTTGGTCTTCATCGTCTTCTTCTTCTTCTTCTTCTTCGTCTTCTTTGACGTCTTCTTTGACGTCTTCTTCGTCGTCTTCTTCGTCTTCTTCTTCTTCTACTTCTTTTTCCGTTGTTGTTGTTCAGTGTCGTACGTCTTCTTGTTCTTATTCTAGATGAACATTTCTAATTTATTCAGAATTTCTTGTCAGTTGATAAATGTCTAGATGACATGATCTCTCATAATGTCAACACTAATTCCTTCCTGACAAAATCCTCTCTTCAGAAAAACCTGATTATATTATCTTGCTCTTGAAGAAAAGTATACGTCTGAGTGATCGCCATGCGAATGACAGTACATTACGGTCGTATTTTATAAAGAACACAAGAGATCTAGAGTGCGGGAGGGGTGGTAAATTAAAGTGCTTATGAAGCTATTTTTTTTATTTTGAAAATCGATTACATATGAAGTGAATGGTGGGATGGTTCAGTATTTTGTGATTTGAGCTTCGCATTGGCGAGTTATAAAGGTTTGAAATCGTGATATGCTAATTCGGTGACGTCAAAGGAGGAATTTGCTGTAACTTATTTATATTTTTTCAAGTAGCATTATTTTCTGAAATAGAAAAAAAGTTTAACATCATTTATATAAGTTGTAGAAGACTTTTTTCCAGATTAAAAAATGTCAATGATTTGCAAAGGGGCGCTTTTGTATAATAAATGATGCCTCCTTTGACGTCGCCGAATTAGCATATCACGATTTCAAACTTTTATAACTCGCAAATGCGAAGCTCAAATCACATAACACTGAAACATCCCACTATTCATTTCATATGTAATCGATTTTCAAAATAAAAAAAATAGCTTCATAAACACTTTAAATCCGAAGCTTAATTAGGTAGCTTTTCTGTCTTTTCTCCTCTCTGGGATTTCAGTAAAGCCAAGGGATACCAGAAGGACCAGAAGGGATTTGGTGCAGATGATGATATGATATAGGTTACGTGTACTTGGGGTTCTAGTGAAAGCTCTCTAAGATCCTAGCAGCTTTGTAATCTGCATCCATACTTTCAATCTACATCCATCGATTCCATCTTTTCCTGGGAATACTCCTTAATAATAAGCGAAGAACTACAAATATCGACAATCAGCAGGCTTGCATTTGTAGTTGTAGTTTTCGGTCTCCATCATGTTGAGTTGAGTCAATCCGACAAAGTCACCAGGCGAATATTTTTTTGACCAGTTTTCAAACTTTACAGCTCCATTTCAAAGAAATACTGAAATCCCGATTTCTTGTAGAACTGGTAGCGAACTTTGAGCTGTTTGTAATCATTTTAATTGAAAAGGTTGAACGACAAAATGGATCAAGATTTTACTGAACGGGATTTGTTGTTTGTTTGTTATTTACATAATTGGCGGGAAGCCGCGTACACGATGTGAGATTCAATATAAGGTTAAAGTAGGCAACTAAAGCTGCAATAGACCTCTTTAGCTTGTATGTAAATTGCCCATTTCAAACCATGTTATGTAAACATGGTGTTCTCTGGAGAATTGTTCCTTTATATTTCTGAAATTTATCGTTCATATTGAAAGGACTAATTCTCCAGAGAACACCATGTTTACATCACATGGTTTGAAATGGGCAATTTACATACGAAGCTAAAGAGGTCTATACTGGATTCGGCATATAAAAAGTGCTTGCATTTGGCCATAACAAGAATATCCACAAGAACTTGTGAGCCAATCCTGTAGGGATCAGCACCAGAAGCATGTACTGGATGTTCACACAGGCAGCCCAACCATTGTTTCTGAGGCTACTAATAATAAATAAAAATATATTTTTATGCGCGTGTCTTTTTTTGATGGGTTTCCTGTGGTAGAGCGCGCGCGCGATACGTATTATATTGGATTCCCTGTGCATAGAAATGTATGATATTGGGATCCCTGTGCGCATCCCGCGCGTCCCGCAGTACATGTGTATGTTGAAACAAGGTATGAAACTCGGCCACGTGACAATTACGTTCTTGCCCCTATTTTTTGTCAATATGACGTGAAAATTAAATTTTTCTTCGAATTACTAAACTTGAATGTATTCTCTAAACACTTCATAAGTGTCAGTCGTCTAACTTCACCGTACGCTGAGAAAATTTCATTTTGACATTTTTCGCCTCATATTGTGGACCGGTGTGCGGTACACGCAGCTGGTGCACTTTTCCGTGAAGCAGTCGGATTTTACCTTCGAGAGGACATCGGCCAGCGCTCGACAAATCTGAGTTGTGCTATTTTTTGCAAGTTTTAATATATTTATATTTTCACAAAACATAAGTCAAAACATCTACAATATGCTTTATTTGTTTTCTGTTTTGACTTTTATAAAGTATTTGTATTGTGTTTTGATTTTTATCGATTAAAATGCTTTAAAATTGAGGCAATGTGTTTTATGAATGCTGAACGATCTCAATATTTAGTACTGTACAACACATTTTTGCTATCAGTACTTGTAAACAAAATGTTTTTCCGTTATTTCTTTCTGTACAATTTATTCACTATATTGATCAGTAAATACGAAATTAATAAATATTATGCATGTCATCATAATCGACAAGTTGTGAATGAATAACAGGGGTGTCGAATGGTCCCACAAAATTTCGGTCAACTCAAGGTACTTTTAAGTACCTTAAAAGGCCTGGTTCAAGCCTTAAATAGCAGAAAAACCAAAAAATATTTAATGTCTAATCATTTTGACTAAACATCACAAAACTTGGCACAGCTTGAGAGTTTTATATCCTCTACTCATTTAAATGAATGAAATCCAAAACAGCGTATCACATGGTTAACCACGTGACAAAGAATTTTGAAAACAAAATATAAAATGCGGTCGCCAGTTTAAAGTGAACTTGTCGCGCAACATTTTCAGATTGTTGCGTAATTTCGTGCAACTTGTCGCGCAACAAATTAAATTTTGGGTCAAAGTAGAAAGAGCTTCTACTTTGCGCAAACCTGCAACACGAAAATGTGTTGCGCGACAAGTGCGCGCGAGTGGTAATACGAGAAACATTGCTCTGCAACTTGCAACGCAACAATGTTGTGCGACAAGTTGCACGATTTTGTTGCTCGTATTACTGCACCTTAAGAGGAAAGTGAACGCAAATAGTTGTGTATAATCACGTTTATGATCATCTATTAACCCTAGTTTAGAAAACCTGTCTCCCGCTTTTTGCAAGGAGAATATTTCGGAAAAGAGGTCACGTGACCATTTCGTCAGATTATATTTCTGTAGTTTTATCTTAAACTATATATAATTCCGAGGTTTTCTAAACGCTAGCTTGTTTAACTGGTTATCCTTAACGCTATTACGTAAAAGGTATTTCATTGTGAATTGAATTCGCGACCGCATTTAAGAAAAACTATATTTTCCTCCATAAGGTCACGTGACCACATGACGTCACAATTGTTAGATCCAAATTGTCTCAAATCTTGTATATAACCTTATGCCTAAATATGAGTGCCTAAGTAAATTAGAGCAGCGAGTTATTACAAGAAATGTGATTTTCCAAGTTGCCTTTTTGAACCAGGCCTTTTAAAAGTACCTTGAGAAATTTCGCGGGTCTCGAAGTCTCGTTTTTTTGCAAAAAGCCGTCTCAGAGTCTCGAATTTTGAAAACAAAGGAAATCGGTGGAAAAGCGTCTCGGGCTCGCAAAAATATGCCTTCTATCGGAGTCTCGCAAAGTCTCGCCTTGACCATTCTAATAACAAACATCGCCAGTTGGAAGCGATAAGCTTACTTATAAATACGTTCTTACGAAAACCGCGTATTTAAAATTACTCTGTGTTTCTCTCAGATGATAGTATTTGCAAAATGAGTTGTGCTATTTCAACGACAATATAAATGAACAAAGTTATGTTGATATTTTAGCTCACGGCAGCTTCATGAGTCCATCTCCATTCATCATGACTCCTTCGATGTCAGTGGAATTTGAGTTCGTCTATATTTTTGCTTCAGATGGTTTATGCTGTGTTGGCGTTCCGGCTTGTGTTTTAAGAAGTACTGTAAGAAAGTACAAAATAACGTCAAACACTTTGTAAATGAGAGAGTCATATTGTTTAAACAGATGAAGGACTATCAGTCATTTATAGGGATATTGTAATGGGTGGGGTAGATAGGTGTCTCCAATTAGTTTCTTGTAAACTAGAAAACATGACACGATAATAAAGTTATTATTATTATTATTATTGAGAGGTTCCTTTTCATGTAGTGTAATTCGATCACTGACAACTACACAAATAGCTCACTCATAAGTTATGAAAAATACTGAACTGATTTGCTGAGGATCATTTTAAGCAGCTCTTCTGCTCTAGTAGAGGCAAGTGCTTTTATTAGAGAACAGCTATAGAACAAAAACTACTAAAACCTCAAGAAAATACTTCAGAAAATATATTTAGTTAACTCTTACTTTTCAACAAAACTTAGTCGTGTATCGAGCACAACATGCAATTCTCCGACATTCAAAATGAAAAAGGACTACTTTAAACCCGTCGAATTTCTTCTAAAGTTACTTAAAGTTGACATGAATTGTAAACTTCTAAACTTACCATGGAAAAAGAATAGAATCCAAACGTTTACACCGAAAAATTCATGTTTTGTTTCATCAACTTCTCCGCCATTTTTCAAAACTTCACCCTGGGTACCCCCCACGGGCCTGTAACGCACGACGACTTCGGCTCTTCGGTTCACGGAAAAGTGTACCAGCTGCAGGTACCGCACATCAGGCCATGATACGCCATCAGTTTCATACCTTGTTTCAATAGACACATGTACTGCGGGACGCGCGGGACGCGCGGGATGCGCACAGGGATCCCAACATCATCAATTTCTATGCACAGGGAACCCAATATGACAACGTATCGCGCGCGTCTACCACACGAAACCCATCAAAAAAAGAAGCGCGCATACAAATATATTTTTATTTATGATTAGTATCCTCAGAAACAATGGTTGGGCTACCTGTGTGTCCATCGTACTTCTTTGCACGAAATGCTGTTGTGTATACAACCTGTTAATCAAACAAAATGCGGGCGCTTCTTGCGGGACGCACACAGGGAGCCCAACAGGTCAGCCCAATTATCATGCATTTCTATGCACAGGGAACCCAATATAATTAGCCACTTCCAAATCGAGCAAACGAATTGATCATTCCTAAAACTGAATTGAAATTTGATACTAGCCAAAATTCGGGCATCAAATCGTATGATACTTTCTGCAAACTACTACTAGTCTGCAAAGTTTACTGAACTTCTACTACTACTACTACTACTACTAGAGCATCAAAGACTATACTACTACACTACTACTACTACTACTAAATTTTTGACGTTAATCCAGCCAAACCAATACATTCATTTCAGTGTCAATGTATTTAGTTTACAACACAATTTCAAAAGTTACTATATTCCGACAGAATTCGTCCAAAATTACATCAAACTTTGCACAGATGCCAATTTCAACATGCTCTTTCATAATTAATTAATTTCGTAAAAAAATTCTAATAAACTCGTTCCCATCCCCTGCTCGATTTGATAGTGGCTAATACGTATCGCGCGCGCTCTACCACAGGAAACCCATCAAAAAAAACGCGCGCATACAAATATATATTTTTTTATTATTACTGTCTTAAGAAACAGCATACTTTACAGCAATTGTGTCCATCGTATTCTCCAAAATACTTTTGTTTAAAGACATTATCGCTTGCAACGAAAATTTTATTTAGTGATGGCAGACTTTGGAAAGATGTTTAGCATTCTGGATCTTAGTGTAGGTAATTTCCCATCTTTTAAACGTTTCGGACCAGTGATCGGTTCTCCGTACTTTTTCAGCAAGAACATTATACTTGGAGAAAAAATACTGCATCTGGAATAAAAATTATAACTGCATACTTTGCACCGTTAATGTTACTGAATCCCTTTAATGACCTCCTTTAGATAGCCATTCGATTCTTTTCTCTATTGCTGGTTTGCAATATACGTCACGGCGGCCATCTTTTGAACTTCAACAAAAGATTGCTCATTAGTATTATATTGTTTGTTAACCAACATGGCCGCCGTGTCTTTGTCTCTTGATTCTCAAGGGATTGATTGCAAACCAAGAATCTACTCTACCCCTTTGTTCGTTTCATTTGCACTTAATTTTAAATGCACATCGCTATATATAATGTTAAAATCTATAAATGTATTTATTTAGTTGATCTTAGCAGGACCCTTCCAAAAACAGCACCGTACTGTTGTAGGCCTCCTGAATGAAGGTTATTATTATTATTATCGAAAGAGACATACGTACAACATCGCGTACAATTGCCCATCAATTTGTGTCACGGCCGTGAATTTTTCCTAAATAATAGACTGAATAAAGGATTAAACGGCTCCGGAAAACAACGTAGAATTTCGATTTTTTTTACATGTTACAGTACAGTATTTTTTTTCCACGATTTTCGCAATGAAAAGTACTTTTTCAATTTCCCGCGAAAACTCCGACCCATTTTGCGCGGTTTCACCTCGTCCAATAATTGCTAATTATTCTCCAAAAATCATTATTTTATTCTCGGTCGCTTGCAAGAAAAAATCGCGTTTAAATAAAAACCTGGAGCTAGAGAGCATTGTTCCAAGGCTACACAGGCCTGGCTACACAAACAGTTTGAAAAGTGGCGGAAGGAGAAGGTACTTTGAAGAGAAGAAACCTTTGTAAAAGTCCGGAAATTCGCATCAAGAGCTAGACTATGACTAAAGGCAACCTCAGAAAATCGGTGTTTTTGCGTTTATGTTCGAAAAAACAAATCTAAGATATTATTTTAGGCAACAAATGTACATCAAATTTCCGCTGTTACATTTTTTCACGAGGGCATTGCTGAGACACACCAAGCCGCTTCTTCCTTCAGTGTCGTACTTTCCATACAAAAAACGCCATTCTGGGCCGTATTCAGTCTAAGAAAATCTCAGATCGATGAACAACTAAAAGGTAAAAAGCAAACAGACTTAAACCATTATCGTATTAGTTTTATTTTCCGCTGTTACATTTTTTCCTAATGCTTCTGTTTTATTGTTGCCGAGAGTTGAAAGTATGAATTTCGGCTTCTTCTTTGTAATTCCTCGTGTTTAATGAGCATGAAATGTGACAGGCGTCTCTCGATAATATGCAAATTGAATGCAAATTAGCAAAAATCACCGGAAGTGACACTGAATTGTACGCGATGATTTCGATATTATTACCATGCTTACCACTTTCCCAGTAAGGAATCCAATGATTACTCTATGATTTACAAGGCGAATATCACTTGTAGTTGCAAACGAAAGGTTGTTACAAACAGAACGGCGTCAAGGAATATAGAAAACTGCCGTTGTTCATATACTGACAAATTAAACTATGTTAGACTTTTCATATCGACAAATATTCCTTTTTGAATGTTGGGACGTCAAACACTGTAGCGACTGTTTTGCTGCCATGGAAACAAGGACACGCATTATCTGTTCCATCTTCTAATGCCTTCTCACTTGAAAACAGCCAAACTTGATGAGCATCTTTTGAATTGTTAGATTTCAAAGTGGATCTTTACAACTTTGTGTTGAGGCAAAAGTTAATATTTGTACAACTTTCCTATTCCTTTGAATACCACCTTGCTTGTTACTCGTTAGCGCTTTAATCAGTAAGCTCTTTTAAAACTACCTTGCTTTATAGTGTTAATACACTAGTATTGAATTCGATAATTAACTATATTTGTGCTGTGCTAACAAGTCAAGATGTTGAATTAAGAGTAAGTCAATATATTCTTGTTTCTTTACAATAAAAAGACGATATTATGTATTTCTACTCACTGACGATAGCATAGTGGCTGCCGCTTCTCTGAAGAAGTACACGAAAAGTACCGCTATAATTGAGAGTAGTTAATATATATATACGTGTAGTAATACGTAGATAAGCATTTGCATATTTATATCTGTATTTCAGTCCAACCAATATGCAAAAACAGTTCTTGTTCGTCTGTTTTGCGAGCGTCTCATTTTTGATGTTGCTAGTTTGCTTGTGTCTCAGTGGAATTCTGCACCGCCATGAAGTATTATTTCATGAACACAAACAGGTTAGAAATCCTATTCGCAGTTCATATAAAATCAGAACTAAGCGCAACGTTAACAGAGAAACGTTCAAAAAACAATTTGCTTATGGAAACATCATGGGAATGAAAATAACAACCAACAACAACAACATCTTGTCAGAGGATTTTGTTTGCGCTTCGGAGCTCTTCTTAACGTCTTGCAACAATCCAGGTATGGCAGCCATGCTTCTGATGACTCTTGATCACATCAGCCTCTGTCGTAAAGTTAGAGCTACACCGACGGTGTTCTGGAGAAATTGCCACACCGTCTGTCCAAGCGACGCCACAATCAACGCGTGGGAAATGTTCTTCCAGCCTGTCAATCCTAACATCGAAGAAAAGGCAAAGAAAGTCTTGTGTATAGGGAATGTCGTAGGTCCAGAAGAGTTGTGGGCAACGAAATTAAACCTTGTCAAAAATAACTTCTCGTTGTTTATGAATCGACCGGTTGAAAACTTACTAAATCTTGGCTTTCGGCATAGAAATGTAGAAGGATTCAAAGGAGAGGCCGTCATCACTCGTGACATCAGAATGAAGGCAAATGGCCTTCTCCAACAATATATCAAAGTGACACCCAAGATTCAGATGATGGTCGATCAGTTTTACTCCAAACACTTGTCCAAGTATAATGTTCTTGCTGTGCATATAAGGGGAACCGATCACTCGTACGAAACGGAAGATGGGAAATTACCTCCACTTAGTGCATGGATCCAGAATGCTAAACATCTTCTCCAAAGTCTGCCATCACTAAACAAAATATTCGTTGCAAGCGATAATACAGAAAGTATCAAGCGATTCGTCGACGAATTTGGCGAAAAGGTATTAATCAGTTCGTTTAAAAGATGAAAAAAGTACCTGAAATAATAATAATAATAATAATAATAATAATAATAATAATAATAATTCTTTGTTAGCCCTGGTTCTGACATTGATTCATACTTTGTTTGATTGACAGGTTGTATACACAAAAGCATTTCGCACAACGAAGTACGATGGACGAGCAGTACACTCTTCTGGTGCTGATCCCTACATGATTGGCTCACAGGTTCTTGTGGATATTCTTGTTATGGCCAAGTGCAAGCACTTTTTACATGCCGAATCCAGTGTTGCAGCATTAGTTGTCTACTTTAATCCTTATATTGAATCTCACTTCTTGGCACGCAAGGTAGTTATCCCACTTTCAGATATTAGGGACCTTAAGCACAGGACGACGACGTCGAGGACGACGAAGCTCCAATAAAGTGTTTTGTTGTGTATTGTTTTCATAATCGTTTGTTTTTCCATGTTTTCAGTAAATTTGTGCCCACTTTGACAAATGACATAATTTTTTGTGCTTCTGTTGACTGAAAACAACCATTAGTAAAAAAAAATGAACTGGCGTTCTCGTTCTCTTTGCAACGTCAAACATAGGCATTTCACGTTGTAGCTTTACACACAACGTATAAGGTTAAGACCAAATCGAGCTAATTTCAAACATTCCATCAAGAAGTTATTACATTTTCTAATTAGCGCTATTGTTTCTCTGACGTCGTCGTCTTCCATTCCGTCCTCGATTTAAAAGGTCCCTATTCTATACATAATTGCATATATAATTGTTGTTGGGTTGAAAGATGAATCATTGATGCTACATGGATGTTTGGGTAATTAGCCACATGCATTATTATTATTATTATTATTATTATTATTATTATTATTATTATTATTATTATTATTATTATTATTATTATTATAATTATTATTATTATTATTATTATTATTATTATTATTATTATTATTATTATTATGCAACTGAACTCAATCTTCTCCCGCATGTTTGTCTACAGCTATTTCAAAAAAGGTTGGTGAAGGTTTTGTTGCATCTTGCATCTTGCATCTTGCATACCAAGCCCGAAATGCACTATGGGCGATGTGAATGGAGTCAGCGAAAGGTCACAACAATATGGACTCTGGGAATTTTCCCAAACTTTATCTTCGCAATATGGAGCCAGCATATTTTCTTCTGTATGTGCATGCAGACATTATGTATATATGATCCACAATACATTTCGGGCATGGTATGCAAGATGCAAGATGCAACAAAACCTTCACCAACCTTTTTTGAAATAGCTGTATATTTACAAATCTGTATTGATTTCCCAGACTGAATCCATACTAAATCCACTGACTGAGAAATCTTATTTTCTCCCAATTAGGATGTTACAAAAACCTTAAAATCTGGAAAATCGAAAGATGCTCCTGAATTGCGTCCAGTTTGGTTTTCTAGTGAGAAGGAATTGGAGGAAGAAACAGATGATGCGTTTCCTTGTTTCCAACAAAACAGTCGCTACAGTGTTTGTCCCAACATTCACAAAGGAATATTTGTAGATATGAAAAGTCTACCATAGTTTGTCAGCAGAGAAACAACTCGATCTTATATGATGACATAAAATTGATGAAATAATCATCGGAAAAGATTTGCCTACAAATTGCATGGAACATTTGGTCTTTTCGGTACCTGGGCCCGGTTGTTCGAAAGGCGATTAGCGCTAATCCAGGATTAAATCTTAAGAAAACTATTGACGCAAAGCCAGGATTAGCACTAATCGCCTTTCGAACAACCGGGACCAGATCTCTATCTAGATCACTGCGCATGAGCAGTAGGTCACACAAAATAATTAACAATTATTCCACGAAATCGAGTCGTACATGAGCTGATAGCCAACGAGGCGCTACCGAGTAAGCCATGTACGACGAGATTGAGTGGAATAATTGTTTTATTATATAGACAACCACTGGATTGTGAGAAATGAAACATTTGTTTTTATTTTTCTTTCGGCGAAACCGGTCTGCCATTGTTGAAAATCTCCAACTTTCTCTACTCGTGGTATATGAGCTGATAAATATATGAAAATATATAGAGAATACTTCATGGAAAAGGAGAGCGTCCGTTTTTTATTGACGAGTGATAAGTATCAGAAAACGAACGCACGGTGGGCATAAATGGCTCGAAAATCGCTCATATGAAACTTTTGGAAAATCGCAAAATTGGTGTTACTTCGTTGTTCTCGTGATAACTAGCCTAAAATCGAAAACCGTTTTGAAATTGGACGAAGGCAACCAGAGTTATGAATATTTTTAACTTGATATTTCTTCCCGGGAAAATTTGGCGGGAAATAATTCATACAAAACCATCGGTAAAATACATCGCTTGGTAAAACTTTTTTATTTGAAAACATTTTAGCCCCATACTTAGCGTATTGGAAGAACTATGACATGCGGACATTTTGTTGATTTTAGAATTTTGATTTTTTGAGCGTAAGTAGTTCAAATAATATTTTAAAAACAATTAAAAAAGTTAACACGTCATTATGACGTCACATATATTTTAAAATATCTCTAAGAGAGTTAATGAACATAAAAATCCGCCACTGTGTAGGATTAAAATACTTCTATAACGATAATAAATGTAAATAAAGTCATTTTACGGATTTCTCTCCCTTCAAACTGTTTTTTTATTTTACCGATGACGTCATATATAATGACGTCATCAAAACACTAAATCTCTTATAACTCAGGTTCTAATAATAGGAACATTATGAAAAGTTCACCGAAGTGCACAAGATGTTATTCTCTTTCAAAATATGCACTTTATTTTATCATTGTGTTAAATTAAATTTTCACAGCAATTGTAATCATTGCGTCAGATTTTACCAACGAATAGTTTGAAATACTACACTATCTTTAATAAAGAAACTCTGAAATTTTTATTTCATTTCATGCATGGAAGACTTTTGAAAATATTAATGATTTTGGAAAAAGAGGACGTTTTCAGTGAGCGATTTTAGGGTCATTTATGCCCAGAACGATCGAAATTTCACTTCGTCCCAACCGTGTTGCACATCGATCTACTACCAGGTCACATGATCACGGCAAAACTGTGATGATGCACGAGCCCCTTGGGAAAAAAGTAAACACTCGCTAGTGAATGACTTGCTGGGAAAACTCGTAAGCAACCCGATTCAAACTGTTTACGATGCAAAACAAAATATTGCAGTGTTTTGATCGCATCGAACGTCGTATAAAAACCCAAGTGTCTACAGCTATTTGCATACATTTTTTGTGCATTGCGGGGTAGGGGATAGGAACAGATGTATCTTACGATGGATATCAGCCGACCAATCAGCTGGAGTTTTGCCGCGATCATGTAACCTCGTGCAAAATGGTAGTAGATCGATGTGAAACACGGTTGAGACGAAGTGAAATTTGGATCGTACATGCAGATCGCGTCCTAAAATGCCGATGTTGAGATGAGAAATAGCAGTTGAAATTACAATCTACGAATCCGTAAAAGACGAATCTTTCAAACGTTCACTCAATATTCCATTAAATTCATGGTCAAAATTGATTACCGTATCCCTCAAAGACAGTAATAAAGCACGTACATCACCGATCGTGCTTCTAGTTGGTAAACAGACGACTGCAGCATCGCTTGCCACGGGCAAACACTTTCGAAAACTTCCCAGCTTTAACTGTCTTCGACGAGATTTTCATCAGCGAGAGAGCAAGCAGAACTTTCCACAGTATCTCATTCTTTCAGTGTGAAGTAATCAAACATTCAAGGGACAAATAATAAGCAATTATTGGATTAGAAGGGTTAAGAAAAACCCTTCAGAACACGAACGACGCCAGTAACCGGGCTTGGAAAACCAAAGACTTCCCGCTGCCGGGTGTTACTAAAACAAGTAACGGAGTAATGAGTAACGAGTAACAGAGTAACGAGAAAACGAGTAACAGCCAAATTTCGCCACGTAGAAATTTTCAATAGCGAGTAATGAACTAATGACAAAACGAGTAACAGCCAAATTTCGCCACAGAGAAAATTGTTCAAAAACAAGTAATGAGGGTATTAAATGGATCAGTAAAGTAAGGATAATAGCCAAGTGATATATATAATATAAAATACATCTTAAAATCTTACCGTAAAAATGTCGAAAACTTCGTGTAAACCACAGGAAGCCCAGTTAAGATGGCACCTACCACTGCGAAGACTTCTGGGAAGAACTTAGCCCAGTGGTCGGGCATGCGATATATACGATGCGAAATGAAACGATGCGAAACTAAACGATGCGATACGGATATTTTGCGAAACGAGCTCTACTGTACAATATGTGATAATTGTATAATTCTTCACTCTCTAGAGGCCTCTTTGGTCAAGAACGAGCTAATATGTTATTGCCGTAGATGGCTCATGTAACGTATATGACAGCGGACATCACATTTCTGTAAAAATCAACCAATCAGAATGGACCGTTCCCACGGCTGAAATGGACAAGAAACGATCGCGAAATCAAAACATTTTTACGTGCGTGCATGGATTGTCAAACTACTGGGCGAATAAAATTCAAGAATCAGAATCTCTATAACGTGTATATCTCAGAAGCTATGAAAAGAAAGCTCAAGAGTGTCGCAGTTTACTGGGAAGATAAACAATACTTTACTGTTTTTCCATCCATTGACGAGCTCAACAAAGGTGGCGGCAGTCCACTGTTATTGCAGTGCAAGGCCGCCAAATCGTCCTGGTTTTAGTCTTCTATAAAACGTTGTCGTCAAGATTAGCGAATTTCCTGCTAAATGTAAGTTACAAAAAGGTAGATAAAGTAATATTTTCTGGTTCTCTAGCTGTCGCCCGCGGGGAAAACCCTCCATTACCCCTTGGGGGAAGGGACAGTGACAAAACTCTCATTTCGTTTCGTAGCCGATGATTATAGTTTTTTTTGAGAAGATTTGCTTAGTCCCAAAAACCTTTACTCGAGTATTCGTGGATTTGGATGAGAGAATGAGGTATGCATTGCACGAAATTCAACGACAACGTTTCATAGAAGACTATAAAAACCATGCAGGACGTCCTTGCAATAAGAGTGCCGCCACCTTTAGTTGTTGTCAATGAGCTCATCAGATCTCGTCAATGGCTTTTAAAAGCAGACTTTTTGGGTGGATAGACTAACATAAAAGGTTTCTCGATGACTTTATATGTAAAGCCTCAGAGAACAATAGATGATTTGCTTCGATGTTTACAGCCGTAGCAGAAGATAATCAGGTAATATTGACTTTATATTGTCATGATGATTGTCATGGTGACTCGCTACGCTACGTACTTTTTTCAGTTTCACCGGCTCACTATACATACTCATATATAACACAGGTCGTTCTTGACCAAAGAGGCCTCTAGAGTGTGAAGAATTACAATTATCACATATTGTACAGTAGAGTTCGTTTCGCAAAAGATCTGTATCGCATCGTTCGCAAAATATCATAGAAAGCAGTCGATTTATACTCGCTATTGAAAATTTTTCTGTGGCGAAATTTGGCTGTTACTCGTTTTGTCATTAGTTCATTACTCGCTATTGAAAATTTCTATGTGGCGAAATTTGGCTGTTACTCGTTTTCTCGTTACTCTGTTACTCGTTACTCATTACTCCGTTACTCGTTTTAGTAACACCCCCCGCTGCCTGTGGTCAGAACAGCCAGCACATATCTCCTAATAAAGTCAACATAGCGTCTTCTTGAACTGCTTTCATTTCTCGAATTGGGAAAGGTCTCTATAGTTTATTTCGATCGCTTTTCGAAGCCATTCTTAAATAAATTAAATACCAGGTCATCTTCACTACTCACATGTACTCAATTTGTTTTGATTTCGTGAAAATTAACAATGCTGTCCAATGAAATGACGTGTTCAGAATTCCGTATTCACGAAACGGCGAGGCTAGCGACTCGTGTGACCAGAGGGAAGGGTGATGGGAAGGGTGATAAACGTGAAAATGAAATTTGATACTCTCGATTTACGACTCTGTAATTATATATTTACAAAATATCCAATTCGCCTGATGAACAGCATTGTAAACTGTATTATTTTCACTATCTTTTACTCTGATATACTAACGTTATGCGCTTCTACCAAAGCCTTGAATCTTATTTTCTTCAATTCGGGTTAAAAGGTCAAATGTATTGTTGCCATGGTAACTAACTTCACAAATATGTACAATCTGCTCATCTATACATCTAATCCTGAACCCAAGCTTCTGCAATAAAACGAAAGCAAATTACAACCCCCTTATAGTTTTATGGGCGTGGTCGCCTTAGAAAGCGGATTTTACAATTCCCCATAAACGACGTCACAAACAAAAAGATTTGAGCCGACGGTAAATCGGCAAAATGGCGGATGATATACCATATTGAATGTAAATTATGTTGATATCCAAGAAAGATTTACATAAATTAATGCTCAAGTAATGCTAATGTAAGTCACACCTAACTTCCGTGAGAAAATAATTTTTGTCTTCAGTTCCCCTTTAAGCAAGCCAGATAGATAACCTAGTAAGTGTTTAAGGCATTGTGAGGTCAGACAAAAATGAAGATAAATGATAAATTTGCATTAAATTGTAGAGAGAAAGGGAGACATAACGAAAATCAAACGATCTATGTATGATGAATATTTTACATTTTAGCTTTTTGATGACGTCATATGCAAACCAAGAATCAGGAACGCCAGTACTGTCCCATAATGCCGCGCGACTCTCGCACCAAATGCCTTGGTGATTTTAGATGGCACTGCCGTGCGTCACGACCAAATTACAATTAATTTCGGTAAAGTTCTACTATTTGTCTTATGAGAGAGTAATGCGTGTGTGATACTACTTAAAGTGCCTATCACCCCTGTGAGATTGTTTTAAAAATATATTCAATATAAGCTGAATAGTTGGTGGGTTCAGTATTTTTTGAATTGAACCTTGCGTTTATGAGTTATAGAGGTTTGAAATCTCAATATGCAAATTTGATGACGTCAACCCAGGAATTTGCCATAACTTATTTAGACTTTTTCAAGAAGAGCTTATTTTTTGAAATGGGGAAAAAGTTATTACATCATTTATAAAGACTGTGAAAATATTATGTAAGTTTTCAAATGTCAATAATCAGCACAAGGGCGTTTTTGTATAATAAATGAAGTCTTAGTAGACGTCATCAAATTTGCATATTGAGAATTCAAACCTCTATAACTCATAAACGCAAGTTTCAAATCACAAAATACTCAACCCACCAACTATTCAGCTTATATTAAATCGATTTTTAAAACAATCTCACAGGGGTGATAGGCACTTTAAACTAAGTCGTCGTCAAGGAAACATCAAATTGGATCAAATTGGATCGTCAAGGAAACATCAAATTGGAAATGAAAGATGTTCATAATGATCTGTAGTTCTTGTCAATCGCGACTGACATGATCTGTGACCGTAAAATAATTTTGCTGTATCTTCTCAGTTTGAACGTCGGACACGTTTCACTGGGAAACAAAACAACAGCTGCAGCAAGTTGGCCAGATTCTGGACAATTGGGCCACGACGACACACGAGGAGCTGTTGTGGTTGGAGTGATATGCTTGGGTATTTTGATCGGATTGCTGGCAATGGTACTGATCATCAAGCCATTGCGAGAACACGTGCGTGAAACGACAGCACAAATATATCACTGCGTAGAATATAACAGCGACGATTTGATCGCAAGGAGAGTCGACAACATCGAAAACAAGAACAGTTTTGAAGATGTGATGATGATGCATCGAAACGTCTCCACTCCAGTATGACTCACTGCGTAGAATATAACAGCGACGATTTGATCGCAAGGATTGACTGCATCGAAAACAAGAACAGTTTTGAAGGTGTGATGATGGTGCATCGAAAAGTCTCCACTCCAGTATGACTCAGACTCCAGAAAAACCTATTTTCTCCACCCGTCAATGTGTATATATTGGGTTTCTATTTATCTCTCATTGATTCACTTGATCCGCTCTTTTCCTATATTTGTTTTTGTTTGAGCTCGTTGATATGATTTTCATATCAACGATATGCAAATGATCTTTCTGACGCCTTGTATGTGTTAGATTAGTAGTCTTAATATAGAAAGGCTTAATTAATTCATAAGATAGTAATCGAAAAACTTTCATTAAATCAGTCTATACTAATTTTATTACTGACTAAGGTTTTCAACATAGTTCACATTTTCTCTAATTTATCTTTTATTTTTAAGTTTTAAAAAAGCTTAAAAAAAGTCGAAGTTGTATAATAAATGTAGGAGTAGCTTAAAAAGTCAAAATCGGGAGTTAGATTAGATTACCTTTAGTAATATATAATGTATTAATTAGCTGAGGTGTCTTATCACTTGGCGCGTTTAGTTTATCTGGTTCATCCGTAATGATGAGATTATGTTTTCCAGTCGCTGCCACCAGCGACGGTGTACAGCACAACTTTATTCTCCAAGCCGTAAACTACAACCCGATTAACTTATGTCAATATCTAATTACATATCAACACTCACTGACTTCTGATTCTCTAGTCTTCTTGTTCTATACATCGAGGCTCCATTCTTATACTCGTCCGTCAGGTTACAATACTAAATACTAGATTACACTGATTTCACAAAAATGTACACTATTAGTAAATTTGTACAAAATAACTTATTTATTTCATTCTACTCGATTATATTATTATAAATTATTATTAGTATTTACTTCTTTATTTCAAATTTGTACTTTTTGAATAAATTATAGTGATTTACAGCTGATATAGACAAGCACTTCGTATCCTATTTACTATTCAGCCTATGACTACAGCTAGTGTGGATATCTCTTGTGAGTATGTGGTTTGAGTGCAGTATGAACTTTTAAAGTGCAACTAACCCCTGTGAGATTGTTTTATAAATCTATTCAATATAAGCTGAATAGTTGTTGGGTTCAGTATTTTGTGATTTGAACCTTGTGTTTATGAGTTATAGAGGTTTGAAATCTCAATATGCAAATTTGACGTCTACTAAGGAATTTGCCATGACTTATTTAGACTTTTTCAAAAAGAGCTTATTTTTTTAAATGGCAAAAAAGTTATAAAATCATTAATGAAGACTGAAAATATTATGTAAGTTTTCAAATGTCAATAATCAGCACAAGGGCGTTTTTGTATAATAAATGAAGCCTTAGTAGAGGTCATCAAATTTGCATATTGAGATTTCAAACCTCTATAACTCATAAACGCAAGGTTCAAATCACAAAATACTGAGCCCACCACCTATTCAGCTTATATTGAATATATTTTTTTTAAACAATCTCATAGGGGCGATAGGCACTTTAAGTCCATACGTGCTAGCGCTCTCCTCACACACAAATTGAAAATTATTACAAAAAATATATTGCCTGTTTTAAATTAAACTATATTTTGAATACTTCTACATTGCTGGCCTTGTTTATACCAAAACAGTCCACCTTGTGGCAGTGTAAGCAATCAAATATTAAACAATTGAAGGTTTAAAATATTTCACTCATTATTATCTATCGTAATGATGTTGGAAAAGCCGTGCCAACTGGAAAATAATGTTCACACACTCACTATGTATCGAAGGGCGAATAAAATACCGTCAAATTGATTTTCACTGTATTTGTTGTGCGTGTAGGCTTATATTCGGAGAGGTTAATAAGTGGGGTGAATTTGGCGTCTGGTATTGTAAATAAGTGTAAATAAGAATACAGACACGTACTACATATTATACTTAGCACTTTGAACATCAAAGTATATTTTGCCGGCGATATAGGCCATAGGACCTTTATTCTATGAATAATGATCCCAAAGACATCCATTCTTGCCATGGCAACTTGTGCAATGGACATCTGTAACCATATTGTCCATTTGTGCTTTTGTTTGTTCTAATTAGAGCTTCTAAAAGGTTTTTCATATTTTAATCGCGCTTTTTAAACTCGACGATGTTTTTGTTTGAATTTCGGATTTTTAAGAGCAGAATTATTTCAACATCGCGCAATATCCGTCAAATGCGCCGAAAACCAGCCCTTTTGGACAGTTTGAATTTCAATTTTCGCTTTTAAATTCATTTTAAACAAGCACAAAGTTTACTGTCTCGGCCCTACATATGTTTTAGCATTGTACAAATTTGGTTTCAAATTTGAGGTCTTTCAGGAGAAAGCACAAGCAATAATAGTAAATATACAGATCTAGCCCATGTGGACACTTTTCAATTCAAATTTTCCCTTTGGATTAACACTCTAATTTCACTTTTACCGGTCAAAAACAATCACAACTTCTTTAGCATTGTACAAAACGTATTTTCCAGATTATTGATTAGTTGCGTTCAATACGCGCGTTCGTAAAAAAATATCCTCTTAAAAACAAAATTACTAAAGTCGAATCTACACGAGCAAGTTTTCCTTGACAAGTTTTCATTGACAAGGAAGACTTGCTCGTGTAGACGACAAAAACATCGCCAATTTTTCCTTGTCAAGGAAAACTTGCTCGTGTAGATGACAAAAAATTGTCAATGTTTCCTTGTCAAGGAAAACTTGCTCGTGTAGACGACAAAAACATCGCCAATTTTTCCTTGTCAAGGAATAAAACTTGTCAAGGAAAACTTGTTCGTGTAGATGCGGCTTAACAGTCTGAAGTTGAGCTTGTGGCGTTGGGATCATGTTGCTATATAGTGAATTCACCTGATAATATTGACGTCGTTGCATGTCAGACTGACTAGCTCGACCATTTCTGAATCTGAATCTGAATCTGAAATTTAATCGGTAATGCTTGAATTGCTTTCAGACTTTAACACCGATATAACGAAAAAGGGGGTAAAATTAATTAATTAATAAACAGAAAATAAAATGATTAAAGTAGTTAAAGTGCCTATGAAACGAAAATGTCGATCCTTGTTTTATTGTACATTATTGTTGTTTGGTCTTTCTCTGAACATTTGCTGTATTTAAACATCGACTTTGAGCGTGCGAACATTTTTTTTTCGCGGTTCGAAAATTATCATTTTCAACCAAAATGTGCGACAAGAGACTGGGCCCTTGACAATGGCTCGGTGACGTCATAAGTCGTGTATGCCTTTGTTTGCACAACTTATGACGTCACATTTCTATAGTTTGACCGAGCGGGAATTGTCGCACTTTGAAACCCAAAATGCCCAACTTCGTGCGCGAAATAAAAAATGTTCCTGAAGCTCAATTCACTTTTTATTCACGCAATGTAAACAAACAAATAGTAAACTTTCGTAGTAGAAAATAAAAACAGGGTCTGTTTTTTCGTTTCATAGGCACTTTAAGTCAATATATGTATACACCTACTTGCAAGAACGTTGTCATATAAAAAAGAATATTACCAAATAGGAATTAATTAAAAGACAAAAGGAGAAGTTCAGCTTGAATGCTCTGCTTTTGTCTTTTAATTAATTCCTATTTTGTAATCCCTTTTTTATATGACAACGTTCTTGCAATTAGCCATTTCAAAAACGAGTGGAGGACTGGGAACGAGTTTTTAGAATTAATCTAATTAAGAAATGAACCACGTCACAAGAAAGAGCATATCAGAATTAGTAAGTTTCAGGAGTTTGATAGGGTTTGGACAAGTAGCAAATGAACTGCAGACATTTAAAAACTGCAAAAATTACAAAGAAATGTATGGTTACGGGGGACACTTGTCCCCCGTAACCATACATTTCTTTGTAATTTTTGAGATGTTTGGAAAGCTGTTACTGGTTCAATATCTAACTAAACCTATCGAAACTTTGTAAACTTACTAATTTTGATATGTTCTTTCTTGTGATGGGATTGATTTTTTAACTAGATTAATTCTAAAAACTCGTTCCCAGTCCTCCACTCGTTTTTGAAATGGCTAATTAGGTGTATACAATGTATATACAATTTGAGATTATAAGTCTATTAAAGTGCATATCAGGGTTATTTGTTTCTTTTGAAAATCGATGACATATGAGGTGAATAGTGGGATGGTTCAGTATTTTGTGATTTAAACTTCGCATTGGCGAGTTATGAAGGTTTGAAATCGTGACATGCTAATTAGGTGACGTCAACGCAGGCATGTGCCGTAACTTATTTTTATTTTTTCAAGTAGCACTCTTTTCTAAAATAGAAAAAAAAGTTTAACATCATTTATATAAGTTGTATAAT
Organism: Actinostola sp. cb2023; assembly: GCA_033675265.1. NCBI lineage: Eukaryota > Metazoa > Cnidaria > Anthozoa > Actiniaria > Actinostolidae > Actinostola > Actinostola sp. cb2023. The sequence continues at coordinate 41,686 of JAUJYZ010001257.1, read as the reverse complement.
AACTTTTTGCCAGTTTAAAAATGTCAGTAATTTGCAAAGGGGCGCTTTTGTATAATAAATGATGCCTGCGTTGACGTCACTGAATTACCATATCACGATTTCAAACCTTCAGTAACTCGCAAATGCGAAGCTCAAGTCACAAAATACTGAACCATCCCACTATTCATTTCATATGTAATCGATTTTCAAAATAAACAAATATCCCTGATATGCACTTTAAGTCATTAGGTTAATATATTTGCTTTGCTTTCGTGTTCTGAGTTTCATTCGAGAAGACACTACAAGACAACACACTAGAAAAGCGTGATTTGGATTTCGAACAAATATTATTTACTAATCAAACTACCTAATTTGCGTTTTAGTTTCTTTTTGAAATGTTAATCCTGTCTATTTGAAGCTACTAAATTCCATGCTAAATAACTTCTCATCTACGTCATCGGCTAGCCCATCGGCGCACCACGTAAAGCGTTTAGATCTGTGTACACCTATTTCTAAAAATGTTGTCGAGGACAGGTCATTCCAAGATTGAACTGCATTATGGTAACAGCTTGAATAGCCAAACATATAGCACTTCCTGTATGAAAAGCTGTATGATATTGTATATTGTATTCAAATTTTCTCTGGCATCCACGACATTCAAGCTGTTACCCATAATACAGTTCGGTCTGGGAATGACCTGATATCTTCGACAACCATTTTTGAAATAGGTGTACATGTGTGGTTATAATCGCTATATAAATATAAATATATATATATTAATGACTACTCGATCCCCACGGGGCTATTTTCAGCGGTCTTTCCCACTATATAAGCTAGCATGCATACAAATTAGCCCACTTCACACGAGGAGTCGTACAGGCAGCATGTCTAACCCGTTTGTACACTGAGAAGAACATCGCCCAGCTTTCGCCTGGATCTCTTGCTGGTGCTGCTCAAAAAGTGAAACAAGCTTTAATTCGTACCACTACTCATGTCGCTGGTAAATCTACTGTACATGTCAAGAATCCAGCCTCAGAGTCCTTTTATGCTCGGCGTCCATCTCATGCAGTCAACTGCCAAACGAGCTGCTCAGCATGACCACGAGGTGATATTCTGTATATGAAACGTTCTCTAGCCTTTATTTCGTTTTCTAGTCAGGTTTTGCTATATAGTCTTGACGTGTTTTCGTTTATTAGCGTTACTACTAGATTTTAGCAGGCCACAGGGATGGCAGTACGAGATTTACTCCACGCTTTTGCGTTGGCATGGCCGACCCTCGTTTAGCCGATGGTTTCTTAGTTTATGTTTATTCTAATTGCCTAGAACAGTTTTTCAGGGGTTTACAACGCTTAATGGTAACAGAGATGACGATTTTTACAGCTTTCTATGGATCACAGAGTTGGTCGAGTTGATAAAATGTGCTTATGCTTATGCATTCCTTTTGGCCACAGAGCTGGCGCACGTGTAGCAATAGAATGTGTTTATATTAGCCACAGGGTTGGCAAGTTGTTTACTGCATGACCGTTGGTCACAGAGATGACTAGTATCTTGTCTGCAGTTTTCTATGGATCACAGAGCTGAGAAAACGAGTGCTTATGCATGTCTCTGGCCACAGAGCTGGCACGTGTAGCACTGAATATAATGTGTTTAGCCACTAGGTTCGCAAGTTATTTACTGCCGCATGACTGTTGGTCACAGAGATTATATTAGTAATTTAATTAGTATGTATAGTAATTCAGTACCATGTAGCATTTAGAATTTTATATACATAGTTTTTATTTTTATTTTCATTGTTTTACACACGACCCCACAAGCTTTTCAGCTTTAATTTTAATTGTGTATAAATAAAGTTATTGTATTGTATTGTATTGTAGGTGACGAGTATTTTCTTAGCCGTGTTTTCTATGGATCACAGAGCTGATATACGAGTGATTTTGCATGTCTCCACAGAGCTGGCACGTGTAGCATTAGAATGTGTTTATCCACTGGGTTTGCAAGTTATTTTACTGCATGCGAGTTAACAATTCATTGAAGTAGGTTTGTTGGTTGGTTCGTTTTGTGCATCGCACACAATTGCCCAAGAAATTGTGTCATGATCGTGGTTTTGGTTAAATGGCAAATATAAAACACTCCAATAATTTATAAACATTTTGTAAAATAATCCTGTATTTATTTTCCCCAAAAACCGTGTTTATATATTTTTCCGAAGCAGTTTTCGCAAAATCCCGCGAGAAATTTTAAATTCGGGCCCAGGCCCCAATCAGCCAATTCTCTTGAATTCTCAGCCTTTTTCAGTCAAACTTAATCGATCATCTAAGGGAGTCTGGGACCAGAAAACTTGGTTTCCCTGTGGAACAGAGGCTTGGGTACTAATGTTTTCAAAATGGCTACCAGAATTACTGTTTTTGTCGAGGAAAAGCTTGGCGAATTATCGGCATTTGCCTCGAGTCACGGCACTACGGACAAATGTCAACAACTCCAAAAAGGTGGTTCTTGGAATTGTATAAACACAAGAACAAGTTGTGGATTAGAAAGACCAATATAAATACAAGAAATCCCCGATGTACAATTTTTTCTCATGGACACTGGCGAGCAACAAGAAGACGATTTACTTCGTACGCTGACATTTACCGTACATCGGGAGGCCATTTTAGCACGAGTTCACATGAGAAAAGTTGGTTGATAAACACTACTTGTTGTGAAAATAAATGTAAGTCAAGAAACCTTATTCATTGAACTTTTATTTCCAGATGTACAAATGTTTCCTAAGTGTTTCGTATTTACAGCATGTCTCTACAAACCTGAGGACTTTACCGAATTAACTGTAAATTTGCCTGACCGGGAGGTCAAAATTCGACACGGTAGACTGAAAACTAGATGCTAATTAGATAATATCCCGGATATGACATCGAATTGTGTGCGATGGAGTCTTACGAAAATTACCAACTGCACGAGTGTCGGTCACAGGGTGACTTCCGCTCCCTGAAGCGCTATTTTCGTTAGTTCTCGGCTTTGCGGGCAGTTTTTTTGTAATGGTCGCATATATGACGATATTAGTTTAGTAACGTTGTGTAAATTACTTTTTACATGTCACAGAGTTGGCAATGGCTTCTCCACTAGTAACGTACGTGAATTTGTTTTGCCACAGATTTGGCGGCGAATTTGAGTTCGGCAAGCATAGTTTTCGAGTCGTTGTGTCAACGCCATGTACAATGGCTGATACCTCCTTTTGTTTTTTTGATTTTGAAAACCATTCGAAGACAGCAACCAGCCTTCCGTGGAGGCGTTGATTGCGAAGTTAATGTGTATTCTCTCCGCAAGGCGGGGTATTTTGATTAAATACAGAGCAATCTCTATCCTTGAGTGTAGTTAATCAATTGTTGGTTTTCTTATTCCTTATCGGGTATGGGGGTGGTTGCCCGAGGGGGTCTCCTTTTATTTTCCCCAGTGACAGTGCTTGGAGGGGTCTCTAAAGCACCCTCTCGATCGGATTACCGGGCGCCAAGGCCGTCACTCCCTGGGTTTCATTTTGGTGACAACATTATCATGTTGCCGTCTCTCAGTTCTCATGTTCCTTAACATTTATCAGGTCCTTCTTCGACCCTTCTTCCTTTTTGCCAGTTCATCACTAATAATAATAATAATAACTGTTTATTTAAGTGTCCACTGGAAGCGCTGGAAGCCGTATCACACCCACAATGGGAATTGCTTACTCACTGTGATCCACAAGAGGTGCATGTTATACGCAGGACAAATTGGATCTCTTATGACGGCGCTCCTCTACTAGCCCAGGGAGTGGCAGCAGAAAATGCCCATATTGATGCGATCATATCGACACTTGTGATTCCGGGCCGCGAGTATTTACAGATATATCTAACCTTACGCCACGTGATCCCGAATGATTTGTGGCAGGGGACCGATAGAGGGAAACAGCTGTTTTCGGATCCTATTTTATTTTTGAGATTGGGAGGAGTATAACGCAAGGCCTCAAGGAATAAATTACAGCTAGCCGCATAGAGTAACCAACGTTACTTCCCTACCCATAGCTTAAAGAATGAAGGAAGCCGGTGGAAATATATAGATTACTATCGATGACTGAGTTCAGTCATCGAAATTCGCAAGTGTTATATTTCAATATGCATTGGTTTGCTGAGACAGTGTAGGAAGTAAATCGCGTAAATCACAAATAGTTCTTGGTGATCGCTGGAAATAGCATTTCCGGCTACATTTTCTGGGGGGCATGCCTCCAAACCGGCTAGTGGCTCACGCCTACGGCGCTCGCTACGCGTGCCCCCCCCCCCCCCCCCCCCCCCACTGATTTTCTCTTCGCAACGACCCTGGTTCACTTTTTCACTTTTGCGTGACAGCAAAAAAGTTAAGGTCTAGTTACGCCCCTGCTCAAAATGCCATTCATGAGAGAATTGCGACCATTTCCCTAAACAAACAAGCAGACTCAATTATATTATAGCCAAAGATTTTGTTTAACATCCTTGACACTGTTTACACTTAATGCACTTTGTTATACATTTGCATCTTTGCTAATTTTATTCTGTTGACCTGAAGATGTTGTCGAGATGACAACGAAACGTAGACTGTATGCGTTAGTTTTTGCTATTAAGAGGATATTTTTTACGAACGCGCGTATTGAGCGCCAAAAACCAATAGCATGGAGAATACGTTTTGTACAAGGCTAAAACTGCTTTAGCAAAGAGTTCAAGTTATTTGGGATGGTTTTTGACCGGTAAAAGTGAAATTAGAGTGTTAATCCAAAGTGAAAATTTGATTTGAAAACTGTCCACATGGGCTAGATCTGTATATTTACTATTATTGCTGATGTTTTCCCCTGAATTAGCTCAAATTTGAAACAAAAAGCAGGAAAATGGCTTTGTACAACGCTAAAACAGCTTTAAACAGACAATTTACTTTGTTTTTAATAGCTTGTGCTTAGTTAAAATAAAATTAGAGTGTTAATCCAAAGCGAAAATCGAAAGTCAAACTGTTCAAAAGCGCTCATTTTTGGCGCTTTTCGCGGATATTACGCGATGTTCAAATAAATATCCTCTTAAACTGTATTCCGTTAGATACTTTGATAAAGTTAACTTGAAAGGTTAAAATTCATTATTTATGTGTTTCATCATCGTATTTCGTAATACTTGTTTCAGTTCCATGTGATGCCGTCAGACCTTCTTACTTTTACGGTTATCTTGCGATATCAAGTTCAAATGTTGCCGTAGAGCTGATATATCGGCTGCAGCTTAATCAAACTGCAATTCGATCGCGATCCCTATTCCTCGGGGAAGGATATGGAGATCGCAGAGCTTGAGACGTATTTTCAACTTTTAGCAGGTAGATTTCCCGGGATGCTCGAGCGTATTTCTTTGTGTAGGCCATGTACACAGCGAATACCACTCCAAATAGAACTGAACACGAAAATAATGCCTATCACAAGAATGACAATGACTGCCCCGCTGCCAAGAGTGAATTTCGATAAAGGGATGTTGGTAGATGGAAGCACCGTTGAACTCATTGATCTTGCTGGATGATTTCGCGTTGGTCTCGGCTTTTCCAGATCAATTAATTCTACATTGACTCCTAGTCAAAGTCAATGTGACAAGAAATGCTTGGTGTATGTTTATCTTCGCTGGTCTGTCGATAATTTGGCTTTCGTTATGTTTTTTTTTTCATATAATAATTACTATTCAAATTCTAGAAGAAGTTCATATCCGCCAGACCTTGATTAAAGTAACACTTTCAAACAATCATCCTTATACCACTAAGTAAGTGACTTGTACCGTTGCTGGGAGACGAGCTCAAGCTACTAAAAGTGTTAATCAGTTTGTTTGGCGCAATCCCTAAATTACATCCCTTTTCAAAGTCTTTGACTGTGTTAAAGGTAGAATACTCCCGTAACGGGACGGAGATCTAAGCAAGGTATATTTGGAACGGCTAAATAAGAAGATATTTCCCATATCGGTCATTCTTGTTGAAAGGCAATGTTGTCAGTGACTCAGCGATAGAAGGTAGTCGTTGAGTGAGATGATGAGCGAGAGAATATACGCACTATTCAGTATTGGCAATAGGCGACTTGCACTAAGAGGTCACGTGACCCCAACATTAAAAATAAAATTCATCGTTTTCTAAGATTTTGTTTGGAAAATGCATTGGATGGCACGGCTCTTGCCATCCAATGCATTTTCCAAACAAAATCTTAGAAAAGATCCATTTTATTTATTTTTGTCATTTCTCTTGTGTCAGACATTATGCGCTGAAACGTCGCCCTTTTACTAATTTCGAGTTGCTCTTTTCATTTCTGGAGTTCATTTTGACACTGTTCGATTTAAGGGTGTTGGGGTCACGTGACCTCTTAGTGCAAGTCGCCTATTGGTTGATTACAGCTTTCAAGTCAGTGTCCAATTACAAAGGTCAGTGTAAAATGAATGCTTTAATTTATCTAATTGGCTCTACAAAACTCTGTTCTCAATTGCCTCCGTTCTATCTCGGTATTAAGAATGCTTTTAAAAACAATAATGACAATAGGTTTCTCCTTCAACAAGAATTGATAAGATAACTCTGAATATAGCAAATAACTGATCAGTCCTCCTGACGTTCAGTCGAATTCAAGCAGTGTTTTTACTCATATGTAGATCTCAATCGCTACCTGCCGAATCTTCGCTATTTTGTCTTGTCGACTGGATCCGGAGGGTATACTCCCATGTACACCTATTTTAAAAATAGTTGTCGCAGCCGAAGCAATAGTCAACACTCCAAGACTGCAAAGGATTTCGGTAATTTTCTCGAAATTAATTTATTCAGAGCATATTTTGGTTGCATGCGTTTTATGACATGTTATTATGGAAAGCAGCAGTGGTTGCTCAGGTGTTAAACCGAATATTTCGGAAGATACTAATACTACAAACGTGTTGGTGCGGGTACTAAACCCGTTGAACAAGAGCAGGCATTAAACATGTGCATGCCATGCTTCCAAACAGTTAATGAGCTGAAAAACTACATTCATGATTACTATTTACAATGGCCACAACTGAATAATTAATTACGAAGAAAATTTACCAAAATCCTATGCAGTCTTGGAAAGTCGACTGTTGCTTCGACTGCGACAATGATTTTTGAAATAGGTGTATATGCTATATAGGTATGTGTCCCCGAACAGGATATGGTTTTTGAACCTCCAGATCCTTAAATTGGGTACCATATTTTGCTTTTAGACCATAAAATAAAATATTCGATCTTTAACTTGGGTACACTTTTTTATTTTGACTAAAAAATCCGCTTAGCGTAACAGCCAGCGTATGCACTTTTGATATTATATTAGCGATTTCCAAAGGAATAGTATGAACGTTTTCCTTTAATTGGGTCTATATTTCAGTGACAAATCCTTGGAAAGGGTATGAATTTTCCAATTTTTCATCCTTAAATAGGGCCAGGGTTTCGACATCCCGGGGGCACAATCCTATCCTAAATTTTCGGGAGTACCCTCTAATTCAGTGTAAATGGATGCACAAACTTTATGGGGCATGAACGTGCAGTTCCCTAATAATACCTAGCATGTGATAATAATAATAATAATAATATCTCACTGCGTAAATATACTTCTTATTTATCTTTAGTACATATTTACGTTACCAAACAACGAGACCTTTAAGTGAAGTTTATAGAACGAGAGACCTGACCCGTAGGTTTATCGGCATGACTTATATATATACTTAGAGTAACTCTCATTCAAAAGATTCAATAAGCCCTCTGGTGTTTAAGGTCCATTCGATTTTTCAGAGAATCAAACTGTATGTGTTAGTACCTTAGCTGGTATTATCCAAAAACAGTTTGCTACATAGGTGACATTTTGGTTTGACTGGTGTAGACAGTGATTCTCATCTCAATGTCCTATCTAAAGTGTTTGATAGACTGTCATCTGCAGGATTTCAGCTTAAAAGGTCTAAGTGTGATTTTTAGAAATCTTCTGATCTGTTGAATACCTTGGTAAAGTTTCACATCAATGATGGGGAAGGACTACGTCCCACCGCCAGACAATTTGGAAGCACGTTCGTGATGCACCCAAAGTCCAAACAGATGTCACTTCCTGGAAATCACGTGCTTTCTGGTGATCTTACTGATAATGTTTTCCTCCGGGTAAATTAGACAAGTCATTCTTCTGGCTTTCCTTGATTAACCTTTTTAAAAGGAAATGTTCCAGAGGAGATGGTGGACGAAGACAGAAGAAGAAGCATTTGTTAATGCTAAGAAACTGTTACTGGATTCACAGACTTTAGTTCATGATGACGATTCATTGCCCTTGTATGTACCTAGCATGTGATGCATCTTCATATGGTGCTGGTGCTGTTCTATCTCACTGCGTTGATGGAGTTCCCCATCAAGCCTATTTATTTTTATTCGTACATATTTTTTTATATTGTAAAAGACCGCATCGAGGGCTCCCGTTAGGTGCGTTTTAGTTGGCGATATATTATTATTGTTATTATTGCTTTTACTTCCTGCACGCTGATCAAATTAAAGCTCAACGGAACTCCTCACAGATGGACAAGGAGGCTTTTAGTATCACTTAGTATCTCCTTGGACCCACATTTACCATTATAGCTGATCATCGTCCACTTCTTACTCTTTTGGGACCAGATCGTCCTGTACCTATTCATGCCGCTGACAGAATTCAACGCAGAATTCTTACAGTTATAAGATAGAGTATCGGAACACTGCAGCACACTCAGATGCAGATTTTGCATCTCGCTTACCCTTACCTCAGGCGTGGTCTCCAGAGAGTGCAAATGTGAACTGTTATTTTCTAGAAGAGGAAGGAATGTCAAATGTAACTAGTGAGATGATCAAGAAAGCGACCGCTGTGGATCCCCAATTGCCCAGAGTTTATGTCTGGATGGCCTCAAGTCTTTGATCCTTCACTAATCCCCTACAAACACAGACGTGATGAATCGTCCGTGGAGCAAGGATGCCTTCTTTTGAGTACTCGAGTGGTCGTTCCACCCTCCATACAAGTATCAATGTTCAAAGAGTTGCATGAAACCCATCCTAGAATGACAAGGATGAAAGGGTTAGCTCGTTCTTACGTATGCATGGTGGCTGAGAATTGATTCGGACATTGAACATTGTGTTTCATCATGCAAAGTTTGTCAGTCCTTGAGGTCCAATCCTCCAAATGCACCAGTCCATCCTTGGACTTTTTCTTCAGTTCCAAGCCATGGTCCCGCATTCATGTTGATTTTGCTGGACCAGTAACTGGATGTATCAGTATTTTGTTTTAGTTGATGCATACAGTAAGTATCCAGAAGTTGTTAAAATGAACACTACTACAAGTAAAGCTACGATTAACGTTCTTCGAGAAATATTTAGTAGACACGGTGTGCCAGAAATTCTAGTGTCAGACCGGCAATGGGCCCCAATTCACTTCATCGGAGTTCCAAGAATTTTGTACAAAGAATGGCATATCAGAACTCTGTCTTACAACGAAGTAGTCAAAGTCTACGCAGTTTACAAGTTGGAGATCGAGTTATGGGCAGAAATCACATGGGAGAAAAATGGATTGAAGGAGATGTAGCTGAAGTACTTGGATCAAGACATTACATGGTAAATGCTAAAGGTCGAGATTGGAAAAGACACATTGACCAACTTATCAAATGTTCAAAGAGTGAGCAGAGTAAGTTTCCAAACGAATTTCCAGTTGTTCCACCAACAAAGGAGGATACAGCATATGGATCAAGTTTCCAGGACATACCTACATTACCTGTGGAGAATCAGAGCATACAGAGAGAGACCTACAGAATCTAATACGACGCAAGCTGTCCAGATTCCCAACCAAGAACAGATTCCTGTTACAAGACAACAAGTTACAGAATTACAGCAAGAGGCACAAGTAACACGTGTTCCTGATGTATCACTTCCTACTTCAACAGAGAGACGTTATCCAGCCAGAGCTCGAATGGCACCAAGTTATCTAAAGGACTATATAAGTTAAAGAAAACTTTGAACATTTTATTCTTCATTCACAATGATTCTTCCTTTAAGGAGAGAAAGTGTTATGTATGGGATTCCTGTGTATACGCGCATGCGCATTGGAGTTCAGTAAAGAAGCACATTGTCGAATTTAGTTGAGTTTACCCTTTATTCAATAATTCACTTCTTACACGCGGATATAACAATCACCACTACTACTAATAACCACTTCTCCTACCTACCATCATCATCATCACCACTACTAATAACACCACTTCTCCCACCTACCATCATCACCATCACTACTAATAACACCACTTCTCCCACCTACCATCATCATCATCACCACTACTAATAACACCACTTACATATTTGCCGTATTTGTTCTTTGTATGTCTTAATGAGCAATCAACTCTATTCAAAAACTATCAAGTATGAAAAGGAATAAAACATTTATTAAACAATCGACATCTTAACTAAGCTATAATGCGAAACTGCCTTCATTGTTTAGCTAGTGCGGTCAAGCAATCGGAATGAGAATTGAATGCTAAAAGAACAGTTATTTAATTATTATATTATTTTCATCTCAATCAGATATTGACTATAATTCTCGTTGAAACGCCTACCTGGTTCAAACAATGATTAAACAATATCATAAGTAATTTACAATATTCGTGACAATGTTGTATCTTATTTACAATCTCTCGCCATCGGCTCGAGATTGTAAATAAGATACAACATTGCCACTCATATTGTAAATAATACTTCTCCCACCTACCATCATCATCATCATCACCACTACTAATAACACTACTTCTCCCACCTATCATCATCATCGTCATCGTCATCATCACTACTAAGAACACCACTTCTTGCACCTACTATCATCGTTGCCACTACTAATAACACCACTTCTCCCACCTACCATCATCATCATCGTCGCCACTACTAATAACACCACTTCTCCCACCTACCATATCACCAGCAACATTGCCTTCATTAAAGTATTTAACCGCTGGTGTAATTTGTCAGTTTTGCCTCGTTTTGAGAACAACAGGCCTTGGCTCCACAGAAATCACCAAGATTGTTATAGATTTTACGAGGCAGTGTATCATTATGAAGTTTTTCGCACAATTGGCAAGTCCAAGAGGGATACCATTGTTGATACTTTGCTTTCCATTGAAAATACTCGTTATATGCAGTATCGTTTTTGTCTAAGTATTTCATATAGTTGGCCAAAGCCTCTATAGACGGAAAATCGAAAAGATTTATATACGATCCTGGTATGGCGAGTTTAGCATAGTATTCAGGTCCCATAACTATGGGAACCATGTTGTTAACAATAGGTGTACGCCAGTATTTCTCAGTGATGTAGTCGGTACAAATGCCATTTTCGAATGATAAGTAAAACTTGAAGGTTCTCAAAATCTTTGCGCATTGCCCACTATCGCGTGGACAGTTACTATCGTTAACGTTGCTCCGTTTTGGTATCAAATGGCTACACCTTCCATATACAGAAATTGGAATAAACTCTGAAAGTTTCTTTACAATTTTGTCCCTGATTGTTCCACAATGGCTCACCGCCCACACAACAAGCTTATCCTTGCCTTTGGCATAGTTAGTTATATTGTGATCCTTGGGAATTTCATTGTTCGTAATCTTTCGAAAGGAGCCGTATGGAAAAACTAAATCAGAATCTGTTCGGTAAGTAATTGTCCAGTTAAAGATTCCGTTATACTGAGCAGGATCACGACCATTATTATGGGCGTTTTCTTGAGTAGAATAAATCCATCTTTGCCGTTGATTTCGCCCGTCAGATATATTTTTTAAATGTTCCAAATATCCAGGCATATCGGGGCCATGAAATATCACTGCATCGCTCTGAGCCAATTCACTTTTATTGTAAGTTATACGACACCTATGTGCACACGGCCGCTTGTTGTCAAAATGGACGAGTTGCATCGCATTGTTGTCAATACCCTTGAGTGGCCACTTTGTATAACCAAACCATGCAGTATAAAACAAGACCACTTTGACACCGAGCTTTGTCTTGTTATGTTCCGTTGTTTCTTCAGTTGCATTGTTGTACTGCCTCGACCGTTCAAACTTGTTTTGCATTGTAGCGTTGATGATGATGTTGATTGAAGTCTCGTTCTGTTGGGATATTGTTTCCCTTACTTTTTTGAAGAGAGAATGCTTCTTTAACAAATTCGTTACAACACCTAGTTGTGTTTGAATAAAAAATAACATTAGGATGATGACTGCAGCTATTACAAAGAATGTCTTGAATCTCATGATTGTAATAGAATATATCCAAGAAGCTGAAAGGAAATAAGTAAAATGAAATAATTTAGACAACATTTATTATAATAAAAATCATTTACAGAACACATTTTTTAAACGCCCTCACTGATTGCCAGAAAACCACGGTTTCCATAGTTTCATGACATTGAAAGACCTTCAGGCGATGCTTTGGATTTGAACGACATGAAACAGAGTTTAACAATGTCTTCTTTTCGTTAATACTTGTTCCTTCGACGCTAATAATTACGTCGTTTTTAATGCTAATCCCAATAGTTAATTTCGGCACATTGACCCATCACCACTCACGCCAGGGGGATGTGAAAACCGAGGAGCTGTTACAAACGCCAAGTACAAGAGTTGACGATAATTTAACAGAATCTTTGTCTGGATTACAGCGATAAAGAATGTCATAACTCTCCATTTTTGAACAGCGTCAAGAGTCGGGACCTATAACAACAACCCTATCACATCCAGTCTTCAACCATCCTCCCTTCTAACTTACACAAGGGCGTGGAAGTTATTTATGCAGTTTATATATTCAACTATTAAATCGAGTTTCAGTGGGATTTATCAGTTTAATGTGTATTCTTACCATTAAAAGATCCACTTGCTATGTTGTCGTCCTTTTAGCCTTCTCTGGTTTTGAATTCTCCGATAATTTGTCCCAAACCTCTTGTGATACTTCGACAAAACTCGAGAACGCGTACGGCTTTGCTTTGAATGTGAAAATGTTGAATATGCACTAATTATATTAACAGTATTGAGCTAGTGGGTTAGCCAATCAGAATACAGGATTTGTCGATAGATCACTATAATAATAACACTAACTTTATTTAGAAGTGTTTTTGTAGGTTGGAATCATATTTAAAAGTAAATATGTTGTTTCATCAACCAAATGTACATGTTATTAATAGTAATGACTATAAACCATTATCCTGAATGGATTAGAATCACTTAACAGAAAAAATAGCGCGCAAACAAGAAGAAAGAAAAAAAGAAGAAGGCCAAATGAAGTGAAATTGATAAATAAATAGATGTATTAATTAATTAATTAACGAATGAAAAATAAATAAATAAAGAATAAATAGATAAATCCAATAAAATGTATATAAATAAATAAATACAAAACGTGTGGCATAGCTAAAAAAAAAAAGAGAAAGAAAGAAAGAAAGAAAGGAAGAAGAAAGAAAGAAAGAAAGAAAGAAAGAAAGAAAGAAAGAAAGAAAGAAAGAAAGAAAGAAAGAGAAAGAAAGAAAGAAAGAAAGAAAGAGAAAAGGAAGAGAGAAAGGAAGGAAGAGAGAAAGAAAGGAAGAAAGAAAGAAAAAAGAAAACTAAGTGAAGTAAAATAGATAAATAACTAAATTAATTAATGAACGAAATAAAGAAATAAAGAAATCCAAAAAAGCGTATATAAATAAATAATAAAACAATTAGTGTAGGAAATCGCACGGTCTCCCAGTACTATTCGCAATTAATAGCATTTTAAAATAGTTTTTTTTAATAACCATGTTAATAGGTACGAGTGATGCTCTGAAAGTTGTCGTCACTGACTGGACTACCCTGCTGTTTTATTTGTGTTTAAATAAAGGTGTCTATCTATCTATCTATCTATCTATCTATCTATCTATCTATCTATCTATCTATCTATCTATCTATCTATCTATCTATCTATCTCTCTCTCTCTCTCTCTCTCTCTCTCTCTCTCTCTCTCTCTCTCTCTCTCTCTCTCTCTCTCTCTCTCTCTCTCTCTCTCTCTCTCTCTCTCTCTCTCTCTCTCTCTCTCTCTCTCTCTCTCTCTCTCTCTCTCTCTCTCTCTCTCTCTCTCTCTCTCTCTCTCTCTCTCTCTCTCTCTCTCTCTCTCTCTCTCTCTCTCTCTCTCTCTCTCTCTATCTATCTATATCTATCTATCTATCTATCTATCTATCTATCTATCTATCTATCTATCTATCTATCTATCTATCTATCTATCTATCTATCTATCTATCTATCTATCTATCTATCTATCTATCTATCTATCTATCTATCTATCTATCTATCTATCTATCTATCTATCTATCTATCTATCTATCTATCTATCTATCTATCTATCTATCTATCTATCTATCTATCTATCTATCTATCTATCTATCTATCTATCTATCTATCTATCTATCTATCTAAAATCTATCTATCTATCTATCTATCTATCTATCTATCTATCTATCTATCTATCTATCTATCTATCTATCTATCTATCTATCTATCTATCTATCTATCTATCTATCTACCTATCTATCTATCTATCTATCTATCTATCTATCTATCTATCTATCTATCTATCTATCTATCTATCTATCTATCTATCTATCTATCTATCTATCTATCTATCTATCTATCTATCTATCTATCTATCTATCTATCTATCTATCTATCTATCTATCTATCTATCTATCTATCTATCTATCTATCTATCTATCTATCTATCTATCTATCTATCTATCTATCTATCTATCTATATATATATATATCTACAGGCCTTTGCAAAACTTCTGTAAATCAAGTATATCAGTATATCCATATATCGGGAGCATTATGGTAATTGAAAAAGTCCCCTAAATGATGTTTCACGCAAGCAACATTGGTGAAACTCTAGAATGTTTTGTAATTTAGTCTCTAGTTTGTTGTTTGTAAGTCTCTATAACAAAATTCTGAAGAAAAAAAACCCAGCGCGCGCTCGATGGCGTGATGATGGCGTCAGTAGCGCGCGCACTTCAACTAAAATGTAATTAAACAGCACAACAGAATCCTCAACTTTCTTGCCCTTTTTTCACCATTCTTGTTCTTTTTTTATCAGAAATCCATAATTTCGGTATCTCGCAAAGATTTCGGCCAAAGTCGAAGAATTCTGATCCTCGTTTTCAAAAAAAAACAGCAAAACTGTCAGCCATTTTATTTTACATACAAGTTTGCCGCTCCAGCAACACACGCGTTATCGCCATAACAACTTAATTTGGTACTCCAACGGAGTACAATTACCGATTAATTGTGCTCCTTTCGTCCAATCAGAATCGAGTAATTTTGGTGACTGTATTATAAATACAGGAATAAAAAAGAAAGAAAGAAAGAAAGACAGAAAGACAGAAACTAGATCTGAAAGAAGAAAAATATATTAACGATTTATAATTATATAATGATATATGATAATATATCATGTTCTTCCACTGTCTCTGTTGGTGATGGCTTGCATGCAACTCCCTAGTAATTCAATGTGCCAATACTTAGACCACTTCCCGATGATGGTTATTGAGATTGAACGTTAACAGAGATACCATTAACGGTAAATGGTCTTGGCACATTGCTAAAGAGTTGCAAGCCATCACCAACAGAGACAGTGGAAGAACATTGCCAGAAACGTATGAATCGTTAATCAAGAAATGGAAACATTTAAGTCACTAGGTTTTAATTATTTTATTTATTTATTTATTTCATTGTTTTTTAATGTTTTTTCTTCCTGTATTAGTTTTCTTATTATATATTTACTACATGTTTTGGTATTTATCTATTTATTCTTTATTTATTGATTTAGTTCATTTATTTAATATTTATAGTTATTGCCGCTTTGCTTAGGTAAGTGGTCGGTTTTAGCAGGGGCGGAACTGACCCGAACGTCTTAGTTATTACAAAGTTGTGCTGAATGAGGATACTCCACTCACAGATAGCATGATTTTTCAGGGACTCCTAACTAAGAAATATATAAATATGATAAATTAAAATTGACATGTGTAGTCAGGTGAGACGTATGACGCAAATAGAACGGATTTAGGTAAGTGAGCTGGTCGGCCTACGCCAAGGTCGAACAGTTTACGAGAACTGTACAGGACCCGAAACGAACGGATCCCAGGACCAGAACAGATCCGAGGACCTGAACAGATCCCATGACCCGAACAGATCCCATGACCCGAACAGATCCCAGGACCCGAACAGTACCCATAACCCGAACAGATCCCATGATCCGAACAGAACCGAGGACCCGAACAGATCCCATAACCAGAACAGATCCCATGACCCGAACAGATCCCATGAACCGAACATCAGATCTCAGGACCCGAACAGATCTCAGGACCCGATAACAGATCTCAGGACCCGATAACAGATCCCAGGATCCGATAACAGATCCCAGGACCCGAACAGATCTCAGGACCCGATAACAGATCTCAGGACCCGAACAGATCTCAGGACCCGATAACAGATCCCAGGACCCGATAACAGATCTCAGGACCCGATAACAGATCCCCAAAACTGCTCTCATTGTACCCGAAATGTTTCCCGTCCTGAAAAGATCTCCAGACGGTACCCGCACAGATCTCCAAGGATTTCTGGGAATGGACTAAAGGAAAAGGGAATCTTAATTAGGAAACATCATCACAACAACGAACGTGAAACATCGTGAAACTTGGTCAACATGCAAACAAACTCAGCTAGTCCCGTTTTCCATCCCAGTGGATGGCATTCTGCCTGTCTGTCTGCCTGTCTCCGGCCGATTACGCACGTTTCAATATGGGTTAATAATAACCACCTGTTACAAAATTAAGTGTGTTTCCTTTACATGTGGCTGTTCCCTTGATATACGGATTGTCTCGCACTGCCCTTGGCCAGCTTGAGTTCGTGAAGGTCCTATCCGCGCCATGGTTGCAACTTCCCATTCTTATACATCGAGCGTGAAAGGGAGTAATGCGAAAAACACCACTTCTCAAACCTACTATCATCATCATCATCATCACCACTACTAATAACACCACTTCTCCCACCTACCATCCTCATCATCACCACTAATAATAAAAATACCACTTTTCCTACCTACCATCAACATCATCACCACTAATAATAATAATACCACTTTTCCTACCTACCATCATCATTCTATGTTTAACCGCTGGTGTAATTTGACAGTTTTGCTTCGTTTTGAGAACAACAGGCCTTGGCTCCACAGAAATCACCAAGATTGTTATAGACTTTACGAGGCAGTGTATCATTATGAAGTTTTTCGCACAATTGGCCAAAGCCTCTATAGACGGAAAATCGAAAAGATTTATATACGATCCTGGTATGGCGAGTTAAGCATAGTATTCAGGACCCATAACTATGGGAACCATGTTGTTAACAATTAGCCATTAACAAAACGAGCAGGGGACTGGGACCTAGTCCGTAAAACTAATTAATTAAGAAACTAGCAAAAATGGGCATCATTTTCTGAGAGAGCAGATCAAACTTAGCTAGTCTGGAAAGTTTGGTGAACTTCGGCTTAATATTGACGACGCTAGAGGGCATCAAAGATGTCTATTTTCCCATACAAACTCTGTAAATTTTTGACGCTGTCCATCCAAACCATACATTCACTGTAAAATTTTGGAGGGACAACACAATTTCAAAAGCTTATAATTCCGACAAAATTCGCTCAAATCACATCAAACTTTGCACAGATGCTAATTTCAACATGCTTTTTCATGTCATGTACTTAATTTCGTAATTGCATTAATTCTAATAAACTCGTTCCCAGTCCCCTGCTCGTTCTGTTAATGGCTAATTGGTGTACGCCAGTATTTCTCAGTGATGTAGTCGGTACAAATGCCATTTTCGAATGATAAGTAAAACTTGAAGGTTCTCAAAATCTTTGCGCATTGCTCACTATCACGTGGACAGTTACTATCGTTAACGTTGATCCGTTTTGGTATCAAATGGCTGCACCTTCCATATACAGAAATTGGAATAAACTCTGAAAGTTTCCTAACAACTTTGTCCTTGATTGTTCCAAAATGGCTTCCCGCCCATGCAACAAGCTTATCCTTGCCTTTGGCATAGTGAGTGATATTGTAGTCCTTGGGAATTTCATTGGTAGAAATCTCTCGAAAGGAGCCGTATGGAATAACTAAATCAGAATCTGTTCGGTAAGTAATTGTCCAGTTAAAGATTCCGTTATACTCAGCAGGGTCTCTAGCGGTATTATGGGCGTTTTCTTGAGTAAAATAAACCCATCTTTGCCGTTGATTTCGCCCGTCAGATATATTTTTTAAATTTTCCAAATATCCAGGCAAATCGGGGCCATGAAACATCACTGCATCGCTCTGAGCCAATTCACTTGTATTTTAAGTTATACGACACCTATGTGCACAGACGCTTGTTGTCAACTAGTTGCATTGCAGTGTTGTCAATACCCTCATGTGGCGGTTGTGGCCACTTTGTATAGCAAACCATGTAGTATAAAACAACACCACTTTTACACCGAGCTTTGTTTTGTTCTGTTCTGTTGTTTTTTTCAGTTGCATTGTTGTTTTGCCTCAACCGGTCAAACTTGTTTTGCACTGCAGCGTTGATGATCATGCTGATTGAACTCGTCTTGTTCTGTTGGGATATTACTTCCATTACTTTTTTGATGAGAGAATGTTTCTTTATCAAATTTGTTACAACACCTTGACGTATTTCAATAAGAAATAGTAGAAGGATGATGACTGCAGCTATCCCAAAGTATACTCTGAATCTCATGATTACTTTAGAATATATCCAAGAAGCTGAAAGGAAATAAGTAAAATAAAATCATTTAGAAAACACTGATCCATCAATACCCTATTAGTAATAGTGACTATTAAAATAATTTACAAAACAACTTTTATATAACGTTCGTACTGATTGACAGAAAGGTTTCACGACTTTGACCATACCTCAGTGAAAAAATCGTTAACTCGGTCCATAACGTACGTTACGGACCTCATACTCGGTTAATAAGAGGTAATACTCAATTGAAAGACATTTGTTTCGCATTTCGTCATGGGAATTTTGGAACGATATATAATCACATTGGTAACCGTCCTTTGGGATTACTTTATGTGCGAAAACTCTTCAATCATATTCTATTTCCGTTAATTACCGATGATATTTGCATCAAAACAATTGAATTCCAATGCACAAACCCTCGCCCTATGGTTTTAACCTTAGGTCGGGGTGAAAGTTCTTCTTCTTCTTCTTCATTAGTATTTGATAGTGTCCCCAATTAGCTTAGTTTTAGCTAAATAACCAGACACTTCAATAAAGTTTAATCTATTTATCTTTTTCTTCTTCTGTTTATCAGTATTATTATTGCTGCGAGCCGACAGCGAACCTAATCGTGACGGAGTTCCTGTGTCATGTGTGGTCGTGTGGGATCTGGACACTTATGTGCATGCAATGAGAGTGTCGACCACATTTCACGGAGTTTGTGGAGATGATTTTGTGAGTTCACGCTAAGTTTGATCAGCGCAGTGGTAATCGAATTATGCGCCATCAGACCACGTCCTCGTGCCTTCTGTTACATCGCACACAATTCGATGTCATATCCGGGATATTATCTAATTAGCATCTAGTTTTCAGTCTACCGTGTCGAATTTTGACCTCCCGGTCAGGCAAATTTACAGTAAATTCGGTAAAGTCCTCAGGTTTGTAGAGACATGCTGTAAATACGAAACACTTAGGAAACATTTGTACATCTGGAAATAAAAGTTCAATGAATAAGGTTTCTTGACTTACATTTATTTTCACAACAAGTAGTGTTTATCAACCAGCTTTTCTCATGTGAACTCGTGCTAAAATGGCCTCCCGATGTACGGTAAATGTCAGCGTACGAAGTAAATCGTCTTCTTGTTGCTCGCCAGTGTCCATGAGAAAAAATTGTACATCGGGGATTTCTTGTATTTATATTGGTCTTTCTAATCCACAACTTGTTCTTGTGTTTATACAATTCCAAGAACCACCTTTTTGGAGTTGTTGACATTTGTCCGTAGTGCCGTGACTCGAGGCAAATGCCGATAATTCGCCAAGCTTTTCCTCGACAAAAACAGTAATTCTGGTAGCCATTTTGAAAACATTAGTACCCAAGCCTCTGTTCCACAGGGAAACCAAGTTTTCTGGTCCCAGACTCCCTTAGATGATCGATTAAGTTTGACTGAAAAAGGCTGAGAATTCAAGAGAATTGGCCGATTGGGGCCTGGGCCCGAATTTAAAATTTCTCGCGGGATTTTGCGAAAACTGCTTCGGAAAAATATATAAACACGGTTTTTGGGGAAAATAAATACAAGATTATTTTACAAAATGTTTATAAATTATTGGAGTGTTTTATATTTGCCATTTAACCAAAACCACGATCATGACACAATTTCTTGGGCAATTGTGTGCGATGACTTAGCCTGGTTGGAGTATATCGTTTATTTTTCGCTGATTCAAGCCAGGTACATTGTAAGTGTTCGCTTTCTACAAATCTACAACTTTATTCATTGCTGGAACCATTAATCAGTGACGTCATGAACAATTTGGTGACATTTCAAGACAATGAGTTTTTCAGCGCTGTTGTGTGCTCAGTCGCGTCCAGTTCCATAATGGGGTACTTCTACAGTCGATCAGATACATTCTCGTCCCCAGACCCTTCTCAGCTTTCTAACGAAAAATCAAAGGCTCTGGTAAGAGACGTCTCAAGCCTCAATTTGATTGGTCGAAATAATTCCATGCGTAATTAGCGACAAATATGCACAACTACAATAATATGCAAAGAGAATACGAATTTTGGCACTTTTCAAGTCTTCCGTAATTTTTAAGTCATCTTTCATCCTTATCACAGCACATGGGATTCCTGTATTTGCCAATTTGGATATCTGCTCCTCCATTATCGTAGTGTTAGTGGCGAAATTACTATGATCATTCCAAGACCACTCAAAAACCAACCGTTAAGCTTTGATGGATCAAAGATTTGCCGTATCCTGTGGGAATAATACTAAATCAATCTTTGTTTATGTTCGTCAAACTCGTTGTAAAGTTTCAGTGATGTGAAAGGTAAAAAACGAACATAATTACATGTAATTGTTATTCAAAACAAGCACTTCAGTTTGCCGTCGGTGTCTCTATCTGATCAGTCTGTTCTTGTTCGTTGAGTGAATAAATGCTTTATTTGTGTAATAAATGCTTTATTTGCAATTGGAATGGTTGTAGATGAGACTGATCCAGCGCAAGCGCTAGCGTCGGAAGATCTAGCTAAACATATTTTTGATTTTGTATTTACCGTGATTAAAATTATATTTTGAACATTTCACTGTATTTGCTGCGAGCCATCAGGCGAGCAGCGAAACTAATCGCGACGGAGTTCCTGTGTCATGTGTGGTCGTGTGGGATCTGGACACTTATGTGGATGCAACGAGAGTCTCGACTACATTTCACGGAGTTTGTGGGTTTGTGGGTTTGTGGGTTTGGATGATTTTGAGCCCACGGTACTTTTGATCAGCGCACACTCACACCACGTTATACTGGTTGGGGTGTCGTTTATTTTTCGCTGATTCAAGCCAGGAAAGTTAATTAATTTACGATGGCTAGCCGTGGTATGTCCTCTTATTTACCACGATATTACGTCATGACATGGTCGAAATGTTATGTACTCACGAGGCGTATAGTTTTTTACCACAAAAAAAAAAAGAAGAATTCGCGCAAAATAATGACCCTCTCTGAACGAACTCTTGCTCAAAAACATCGCAGATCGCGCGATCATGGTATATAATTTTCTCGCTTTTTCATTGGTTGATGGAATTTATAAACAAACATCTTGCCGTTTTGATTGGTTGCATTTGAGTTTTTGACAAGCAAACCATTTGAATGCTACTTGCAAGCTTGTGAAATTAGTTTTCAAATTTGGTTCGGGGATCAGCCAAAATCAGTTCAAAATCAAAGTTTTCAAGTCTGAAAGAAACTCTCAGATAATTATTTATCAGTGGGGAAAGCTTCACCTTGTGCCTGGTTATTGTGTGAAATCTGAAAGATGCCTTTTTGACAGTCAACAAAGCTGAAAAATACTCAAAAATCTGGAAAATGTAGTCAATGGAGAAAAGCACGAGTTCGTGGTGAACATGTCTTGAAAAATGTGAAATAACGTTAGAGAACAGTACTTCTGCGTAATGTTTGATGGTCTGTGGATTTTATCAAGTGATGGATTTATTATCAGTGTCCAAAAGTCAACAAATGCACTTTTATCGCCGTGAATCTATAAGCATCGATACGATAGATCTAGCAGTTTTTACTTGAATGAAAGAACAAACTGTGGGGAATGTAGCTGCAACTGATGAAACATTTGGCTTGCTACGAACTATGGTTGTGGTTTACGATAGTCAGCTTGGTATGTACTCGTTAGTCACTGTAAAATATGTAGCTGAAAACATGTTTTTCGTTTGCCAAAATTAAAAAATTTGCATCAGACGATCGACTGATGACGTAATAGTGGTATGTACTCCTATTTACCACGGCTCTCGACCAATCAAAATGCGAGAAATTCATAGATTGTGGTAAAATGTTTGTTTTCTACAAATCTATTATGTCAAATGCAACTTTATTCATTGCTGGAAGCATTCATCAGGGTCATGAACAATTTAGTGACATTTCAAGGTGAAGACAATGTTATATTATGAGTTTTTCAGCGCTGTTGTGTGCTCAATCGCCGCGTCCAGTTCCACAACGGAGTACTTCTACAGTCGATCAGATATTAACCGAAGGAGACAGCATGTACTTGAATGCTTTTGGAAGACACAGTATCCCAGTTACAGAGACGCTGTCGCTGACCTCTTTGCTTGATCGAGCTCGTTGGTCTTTGCCAAACCAATCGCCCATTGTCAATGGCATTGAGGCAACTACTGAATCAAATTATATTTGTTCAACTGAACGATCCATCCTGGTGTACTTCATCAATATACAACTACCTGGTATCTTTCAAGGGAACCCTTTCAAGTATTATATTTGAACACTTTGAAGCATGGATGACAGGAAACTTGTCACGGATTGATACATCGCCAGAAATTTCGAATCGACATGCGCAGTTGAACGCGACACTTAAGAAAAAATTGACCTCGATTACATTACAATAAATGTATGGAGTCAAAATACTTATATCTCAATATTCCCCTTTAAAATAAAATTGAACATTTACTTTGCCTCCATTTTAACGAACGTAGTTTCTAGCTTTAGTTTAACGGTAATTACAACATCTTACCTCCAATACTCGGCTCGGTTTTTACGTTTCTTCAATCGTTGAATTATAAGTACCCCATTATAGAGAAACATATGGCGGATGCCTCAACTACAAAGAGTTCTGGCCCCTGGTGTTTGCCTGTCCTTGCACTGATACACTTACTTTGCCTCTGGTTCGAAAGACGAAGAACTAACTTAGAATTTCAGCTGGTTTCCAATAGATCCTACAACAATTTCGGCTCGGTTTTGGACATGTAGTTTGTGCAATATCAAGGCTCGGTGTCATGCTTATATTGGAATTCATTATGGCCGATAAGCTCTAAAAATTGCCTTTTTATGTGCCATTTCTTGCTTCCACGTCGATCGACGCCATGTTTACATATATTTCAGTCAGGCGTTCCTTTTTTGCACGAAAATAGACTAGAAACTAGCTGAAATCCTCCGCGCGCTCCTATGTTTTGAAATTTTCGCGCGAAAAAGCTAGGTATTCCAAGCTTTACACTACATGTTTTATTATGTCTTATTTACAAAAAGCGTGTACTTTTCCTTACCGAAAGTCTAAATTCAAGTATTAGCTTAAGGGAACAACACAAGAACGAAGAATGAAGTAGCTTTTTGGCTTCAAGTTATTTTTTCTTAAGTCAAATCGTCATCGATCAGAAATATCTTATATTTATTTTTTTGAATCCTGTTATTACAGGCAAATCATTTCAGTTATAAATACCGTGGTAGCATAACGCATTGCCTTTACGACCAATCAGATACGCTATAAGACAATACTTTTGATTGGCAGCCAATTCGTTATGGTTGACTGCAAGTTATTTATCACATTAAGCTCCACCCACTTTGATTCGAAATTTCTGGCGATGAATCATCACTTACAAGGACAAATCCTATTTATTGGACTCAGTCTTCAGTACTGCTTAGCACCGTTATGTGAAACTGCTTTATTGATTAGCTACAAAGCCATCATTTGACTGCTGAAAACATTACCCTCTGGCATTGCCATAATATATGCTGACAGCATTACAGTTTCATTATAATGCTTTGCCTCAATGTAAAAAGAAAATATCACACACTGGATCAAGACATCTACATGTACTTGGGTTTTTTTTTGGTGAAGAGGAGTTTTGAGTTATCTACTTCTGTTAGTCTACAATGTATTACTTATTCAAATCTCTATGACTTTATCCCAGAACACTATAACATACATGTACTGTATGAATCAAACTATAAATTTACTGGATCCAACACAACATTAGCTTCTACAAGTGTACTATGAGGTTTCGAGATCTTTCCTGATATCTGGCCAGTAAATAGTTATTTAACATTGTATATAATATACACCAAACACAATTCTGTATTTCATTGAATCCATATTTGTATTACTTACTGCATATCAGTACAAACTTTATGCAATGGTGAGAATAAAAGTGATCACTGACTGCTGAAAGTCTAGCTGTCTGTCTATGACCAGATTGTTATAGTGTTAGCATTTAAGCAACACCATACTGCATTTTTATTATTTTATTTTACCAGTTAATGCGCCTCGCTGATAAGGGACAAAGCCACATGTATGCATTACATGTACGGCAGCGCACAACTCGCAGCACCTCAATTTCTATCAGAAACGGTTAGTTCAGTTAATATAATACACGCACTTGCTGGCTGTAGAATGAACTCGAAATTCTTCATACTATGTATGCCTGTAGATTAAGTCGGTTTCTAGAGCATCGTACTTCGCTGAAGTCCGACAATTCTGATCAATTCTGTCACCGGTAGTTAGAAAATATTGAGCATGCGCATATCTGACGACCTAGAATCTGGGTCTTCCGGTTTGTCTCTTACTAGAGCCTTCGATTTTTCGTTATTGAAAAGGGATGAATAATGAAAAGTGTACTATAACTAATAATCTATATAGACATACTATAATATTAATAATAAATTGAAAAGGGATGAATAAAAGTGTACTATATAACTAATAATCTATATAGACATACATATAATATCAATAATAAATTGAAAAGGGATGAATAAAGGTGTACTATAACTAATAATCTATATAGACATACATATAATATCAATAATAAATTGAAAAGCGATGAATAAAGGTGTACTATAACTAATAATCTATATAGACATACATATAATATCAATAATAAATTGAAAAGGGATGAATAAAGGTGTACTATAACTAATAATCTATATAGACATACATATAATATTAATAATAAATTCAAAAGGGATGAATAAAGGTGTACTATAACTAATGCTCTATATAGACATACATATAATATTAATAATAAATTGAAAAGGGATGAATAAAGGTGTACTATAACTAATAATCTATATAGACATACATATAATATTAATAATAAATTCAAAAGGGATGAATAAAGGTGTACTATAACTAATAATCTATATAGACATACATATAATATTAATAATAAATTGAAAAGGGATGAATAAAAGTGTACTATAACTAATAATCTATATAGACATACATATAATATCAATAATAAATTGAAAAGGGATGAATAAAGGTGTACTATAACTAATAATCTATATAGACATACATATAATATCAATAATAAATTGAAAAGGGATGAATAAAGGTGTACTATAACTAATGCTCTATATAGACATACATATAATATTAATAATAAATTGAAAAGGGACGAATAAAGGTGTACTATAACTAACGCTCTATATAGACATACATATAATATCAATAATAAATTCAAAAGGGATGAATAAAGGTGTACTATAACTAATAATCTATATAGACATACATATAATATCAATAATAAATTGAAAAGGGATGAATAAAGGTGTACTATAACTAATAATCTATATAGACATACATATAATATTAATAATAAATTCAAAAGGGATGAATAAAGGTGTACTATAACTAATAATCTATATAGACATACATATAATATTAATAATAAATTCAAAAGGGATGAATAAAGGTGTACTATAACTAATGCTCTATATAGACATACATATAATATCATTGCCAGAAATCAGAGACATTTTGCGTCTACGATTATTTGTGTCAGCGGAGTTACCCAGAATCAAAAGATTATGCTCAAATTCATGTAAACTATGTGAAATCTGAATCACAAACTAATAGTGTGAAGCGATCTTGATCATACAGCCTCTACATTTTAAAATAATTGCAAATTTAGCAAAAAGATGCGAAAATGGTATTTACCACAGGAAGCCCAAAGTTGAACCCCCTCCCCTCCATCGTCTCTCCTATTTCTCGCTCAGCTAACTATCTCTGGGTTTCCTGTGTAATCTAACAGGCCAGGCTACTTATGTAAACATGGCGATCCAAATAATCTTGACAGAAGCGTTTACCGAGTGAAAAACAACGGTGAAAACAGTATATTTACTCAGTATGCTTCTGTATTGGCGAAAGTGGAATTTAGCTTATCTTTGGCTGGACTTTGTCATATTAGAAGTGGAATTTATGGCCAAACAAGTGTGATATTCTGTGAGTTTAGATGACGTCCTTTCGAACTGGCTATCGGGAAAGTGTGTACCACGCACGACGAAGCTGCTACCGGACTCCAACTTTTAGGAATTTACTCAATTTGGCGGCCTTTTACAGTAAATGATAGAGGTGAGATGTTGTTGAGAGAGCGATTTTTGAAATCGATTTTGTCATACTTTATTTTCGCTTGATTGTAAGAAGTGTACTCGATTCGAGCACCCAAAACATTAAACTTGTGAATTAGCTATCGGGAGTTTGCATCCGAAGTTTAGTTCTTCAGATATTTCTGATTTTCTATGTTTTGCCATACATTTCTACCATTTGTCTTTGATATGTAAATGTTCGAAAAGCTTATGAATAATGAGCTGCGCGACCAGGCATGTCTCTGATTTCTGGGTATGAGTAATAATAAATTGAAAAGGGATGAATAAAGGTGTACTATAACTAATGCTCTATATAGACATACATATAATATTAATAATAAATTGAAAAGCGATGAATAAAGGTGTACTATAACTAATAATCTATATAGACATACATATAATATTAATAATAATAATTCAAAAGGGATGAATAAAGGTGTACTATAACTAATGCTCTATATAGACATACATATAATATTAATAATAAATTGAAAAGGGATGAATAAAAGTGTACTATAACTAATAATCTATATAGACATACATATAATATCAATAATAAATTGAAAAGGGATGAATAAAGGTGTACTATAACTAATAATCTATATAGACATACATATAATATCAATAATAAATTGAAAAGGGATGAATAAAGGTGTACTATAACTAATGCTCTATATAGACATACATATAATATTAATAATAAATTGAAAAGGGACGAATAAAGGTGTACTATAACTAACGCTCTATATAGACATACATATAATATCAATAATAATTTCAAAAGGGATGAATAAAGGTGTACTATAACTAATAATCTATATAGACATACATATAATATCAATAATAAATTGAAAAGGGATGAATAAAGGTGTACTATAACTAATAATCTATATAGACATACATATAATATTAATAATAATTTCAAAAGGATGAATAAAGGTGTACTATAAACTAATGCTCTATATAGACATACATATAATATTAATAATAAATTGAAAAGGGATGAATAAAGGTGTACTATAACTAATAATCTATATAGACATACATATAATATTAATAATAAATTGAAAAGGGATGAATAAAGGTGTACTATAACTAATAATCTATATAGACATACATATAATATTAATAATAAATTGAAAAGGGATGAATAAAGGTGTACTATAACTAATGCTCTATATAGACATACATATAATATTAATAATAAATTGAAAAGGGATGAATAAAAGTGTACTATAACTAATAATCTATATAGACATACATATAATATCAATAATAAATTGAAAAGGGATGAATAAAGGTGTACTATAACTAATAATCTATATAGACATACATATAATATCAATAATAAATTGAAAAGGGATGAATAAAGGTGTACTATAACTAATGCTCTATATAGACATACATATAATATTAATAATAAATTGAAAAGGGACGAATAAAGGTGTACTATAACTAACGCTCTATATAGACATACATATAATATCAATAATAAATTGAAAAGGGATGAATAAAGGTGTACTATAACTAATAATCTATATAGACATACATATAATATTAATAATAAATTGAAAAGGGATGAATAAAGGTGTACTATAACTAATAATCTATATAGACATACATATAATATTAATAATAAATTGAAAAGGGATGAATAAAGGTGTACTATAACTAATGCTCTATATAGACATAGATAATATTATTAATAAAATGAAAAGGGATGAATAAAGGTGTACTATAACTAATGCTCTATATAGACAGATATATATATATTAATAATAAATTGAAAAGGGATGAATAAAGGTGTACTATAACTAATAATCTATATAGACATACATATAATATTAATAATAAATTGAAAAGGGATGAATAAAGGTGTACTATAACTAATAATCTATATAGACATACATATAATATTAATAATAAATTGAAAAGGGATGAATAAAGGTGTACTATAACTAATAATCTATATAGACATACATATAATATTAATAATAAATTGAAAAGGGATGAATAAAGGTGTACTATAACTAATAATCTATATAGACATACATATAATATTAATAATAAATTGAAAAGGGATGAATAAAAGTGTACTATAACTAATAATCTATATAGACATACATATAATATCAATAATAAATTGAAAAGGGATGAATAAAGGTGTACTATAACTAATAATCTATATAGACATACATATAATATTAATAATAAATTCAAAAGGGATGAATAAAGGTGTACTATAA
This sequence comes from Actinostola sp. cb2023, assembly GCA_033675265.1. Classification (NCBI taxonomy): domain Eukaryota; kingdom Metazoa; phylum Cnidaria; class Anthozoa; order Actiniaria; family Actinostolidae; genus Actinostola; species Actinostola sp. cb2023. The sequence goes on along the minus strand of JAUJYZ010001257.1, from coordinate 12,530 downwards.
CTAATGCTCTATATAGAGACATACATATAATATTAATAATAAATTGAAAAGGGATGAATAAAGGTGTACTATAACTAATAATCTATATAGACATACATATAATATTAATAATAAATTGAAAAGGGATGAATAAAGGTGTACTATAACTAATAATCTATATAGACATACATATAATATTAATAATAAAATGAAAAGGGATGAATAAAGGTGTACTATAACTAATAATCTATATAGACATACATATATATATTAATAATAAATTGAAAACAGGGATGAATGAAGGTGTACTATAACTAATAATCTATATAGACATACATATAATATCAATAATAAATTGAAAAGGGATGAATAAAAGTGTACTATAACTAATAATCTATATAGACATACATATAATATCAATAATAAATTGAAAAGGGATGAATAAAGGTGTACTATAACTAATAATCTATATAGACATACATATAATATTAATAATAAATTGAAAACAGGGATGAATGAAGGTGTACTATAACTAATAATCTATATAGACATACATATAATATCAATAATAAATTCAAAAGGATGAATAAAGGTGTACTATAACTAGTAATCTATATAGACATACATATAATATCAATAATAAATTGAAAAGGGATGAATAAAAGTGTACTATAACTAATAATCTATATAGACATACATATAATATTAATAATAAAATGAAAAGGGATGAATAAAGGTGTACTATAACTAATAATCTATATAGACATACATATAATATTAATAATAAATTGAAAACAGGGATGAATGAAGGTGTACTATAACTAATAATCTATATATAGACATACATATAATATCAATAATAAATTGAAAAGGGATGAATAAAAGTGTACTATAACTAATAATCTATATAGACATACATATAATATCAATAATAAATTGAAAAGGGATGAATAAAGGTGTACTATAACTAATAATCTATATAGACATACATATAATATTAATAATAAATTGAAAACAGGGATGAATGAAGGTGTACTATAACTAACTAATAATCTATATAGACATACATATAATATCAATAATAAATTCAAAAGGATGAATAAAGGTGTACTATAACTAGTAATCTATATAGACATACATATAATATCAATAATAAATTGAAAAGGGATGAATAAAAGTGTATGAATGAATGAATAAACCTTTATTTAAACAGGGTTGTCCTTTCAGTGTATATAATACACTGTTGACTGGGAGCAGTGAGCTGGTACTCAAAGTCAACTTATGTGGAACGTTTGAATTGTCATGATGATCTTACTGTAATCGGGTAGAGAAATGACAATTATTTCAGCACAATTTTGACAAGAAATGATAAAATTATCGCTTAGTAAGCAAAAACAAAACTATAAAACTGTATTTAGAGTGAAATCTGGATATCAATTAGGAAGGACTGTATGAAATTAGCATGTCCCCCGTCACATATTTAGAGCTGTACACGGCTGTCTCACTGAATTTCGTCTTTATAATAGAGTCGAATAAAAACGTGATGTTGCTAGAATAAGTAGAGATATGAGAGAAAAACATATTTAGTGTCAATTCCTTAAAGACGTTTTGGTTTGTAGATTATTGCGGAAGTTTTCAATGAAAGATTAGGTGTCCCCTTTTGTTCCGATTTTCTACATAACTATATGTTTTGACGAAAAAAAATTCAAATCCAGATAGAAAATCAGAAACTATAAGAAATATATAAAGTCCATTAATTTATTAACAATTTGGCGTTCCTCTGTTTAAAATCGGACTTATACTTCAGTAATTATATAACATCAAAGTTGACTGAATGCATCTGTCGACAGACAAAAAAAATACAATCAAAACATCATTTGTCTTTCAAATTTCGCGCTTTAATGCCAGTACTTCAATCAGGATTTCAACAGATTTTTGGGAGCAAGTTGTCCATTCAGCATATAATAGTATGGCGGTAAAAAATATCTTACACTGGTTAATTTTATTTTTCTGTTACCCTAGGAAGTTTCCTGAATTTTTTGTCGACACAAAGGCCAATGATTTGCATAATACAACACGTAGTCACGCAAAACCTTTTCGGCTCTTTATAATTCCTTAAAATAAGTTTTGCCAATAACTTTGTTCTGAAACTTGGCATGGACATTAATTATGTAATGAACATTTAAAAACTGCAATAAAAAGAGGGGGTCACCATTCTCGTTTTCGCGCTAGATGCTCTTCAAATATATCAATTTATAGGTGTATAGCCAAATGTGGTAGCAACCGGAAGTTGTAATGAAAAACCTTTTTTTCTCGGTCCAAAGAACTTCCTTACAACATAGATTACATATAATTCTAAGTTTACTTCTACTAAATCAATCAAAGTAACTGAATGACTATGATTGTTGAAATATTAACGAAACATGCAAGTATGTGCGTCCAGAAATCGTACGCTTTAACTATTCTCATCTAAATGTTTGAAAATTTATCCAATAAACGTTCCTTCATATTTCGATATATCATACGCAGCACCGATTATTAAAGAACTCAAAAAAATGGGGGCCACCATTCTCGTTTTCGATTTATTTTGAAAAAACGTCAGTTACATTTGAAATATTTAACGAGTTCCAATGGTCTCCATTGTGCGCAAGCTCGCGCGAGCTTCAGAATCGTGCGCAATTGAGCGTGCGCAATACAAAACAAGGGAATTACCTTAATTCTCGTATTTAACACTAATATTTTATGATCATGCTAAAATTTATAGCAGTTTTTCACAAATAGAATAAGATGTGTTTAGACTCGTTACCAGGCCACACGCGGATTATTCCATTGATGGCCAGAATAATTGGTGTTATTTTAATAATAATAAATGAAAAATATCGATTCTGATGTTCTTCGTTATTGTCTACAATTTTACATAAACGAAATTGCATATTTTGTATTTTCAAAAAAAATCATTTTGTGACGCTTTTGAGCACCAGCTCACTGCTCCCAGTCTGTTATCAATAGGAGCCCTAATCAATAGTTATAAATAACAATAGTAATAATGTATAATAAATAGAGGTTATTACAGTTAGAGTTGTGTAATACGGCTGGATATTTTTACGAGTCTTGCTGTATTTTGACGAGCCGTAGGCGAGGCAAAATACAAATAGACGAGTAAAAATGTCCAGCCGTATTACACAACTCTAACTGTAATAAATTGTTTATTATACGACAACAAAATAAACCCCCCCAAAAACGTACAAAAGCGTACAAATTAAAGCTGTTTTTGTGATTTGTTTGTGAAATGCGCGCGCTATCACACAATCGATACGCCATCGAGCGCGCGCTCGAGAGATTTTTCGCTGGCTTTTTTCACCAAAAAAAATAGATTTTCTTCATATTTTCTATAGAGATATCATTAAAAAGTAGTTGTTTGTTTCCCTATTCCCTTTAGAAATACTTTTCTGTCATTGTATAGTGTTTTTTCTTTTTGCAATGAAAACCAAAACTGGTACAAAATATGCTGTGTTCAAAACCGGTTTTACCGGGTTACAAGCCGGGTAACACGACAATCTACAGTGGGTAATACGCTCGGATATTTGGAGGATTTTTTGCCCTTTTATGGTAAATTTACGTCACAGTCGTATAATAATGAAAAATACTATCTATCTATCTATCTATCTATCTATCTATCTATCTATCTATCTATCTATCTATCTATCTATCTATCTATCTATCTATCTATCTATCTATCTATCTATCTATCTATCTATCTATCTATCTATCTATCTATCTATCTTTTCTATAATAATGAAAAGTACTATAACTAATATATGTTGTTGTTGTTTCAGAGAATGGATTTTGCTACAACACGTAATATGCACAATTTTAACAAAGCATAAAATAGTTTGTGCTACCAATTCCGTGGGAATGTTTTTAGTTAGTGTGGAATACATATACACTTATGTGTGATAGATAGATAGATAGATAGATAGATAGATTGATAGATAGATAGATAGATAGATAGATAGATAGATAGATAGATAGATAGATAGATAGATATAGATAGATAGATAGATAGATAGATAGATAGATAGATAGATAGATAGATAGATAGATAGATAGATAGATAGATAGATAGATAGATAGATAGATAGATAGATAGATAGATAGATAGATAGATAGATAGATAGATAGATAGATAGATAGATAGATAGATAGATAGATAGATAGATAGATAGATAGATAGATAGATAGATAGATAGATAGATAGATAGATAGATAGATAGATAGATAGATAGATAGATATAGATAGATAGATAGATAGATAGATAGATAGATAGATAGATAGATAGATAGATAGATAGATAGATAGATAGATAGATAGATAGATAGATAGATAGATAGATAGATAGATAGATAGATAGATAGAGATAGATAGATAGATAGATAGATAGATAGATAGATAGATAGATAGATAGATAGATAGATAGATAGATAGATAGATAGATAGATAGATAGATAGATAGATAGATAGATAGATAGATAGATAGATAGATAGATAGATAGATAGATAGATAGATAGATAGATAGATAGATAGATAGATAGATAGATAGATAGATAGATAGATAGATAGATAGATAGATAGATAGATAGATAGATAGATAGATAGATAGATACATGGATAGACAGGCAGGCAGGCAGGCAGGCAGGCAGGCAGGCAGGCAGGCAGGCAGGCAGGCAGGCAGGCAGGCAGGCAGGCAGGCAGGCAGGCAGGCAGGCAGGCAGGCAGGCAGGCAGGCAGGCAGGCAGGCAGGCAGGCAGGCAGGCAGGCAGGCAGGCAGGCAGGCAGGCAGGCAGGCAGGCAGGCAGGCAGGCAGGCAGGCAGGCAGGCAGGCAGGCAGGCAGGCAGGCAGGCAGATAGATTCCGTAATGTCGCGTTTAATAATAATATTTATTCTCTGAACCCTAGTCAAAGATAAGGTAAATACTTTATGTAACGAGGGTAGCACGTAAAAGTATTTATAATATTCATTAATAATTAATTAGGCAGCTGTCCAATCTGTGCTCAGCATTCTGGTCACGTGGCTACCTTGTAACTCCCATACAATTTCCAAGAAACTAAAAGCACGGGGAGGGTTTGAATAGTTGGCAGGGAATAGGTGGGGTTGATTAATTACTGCAATTGTTCATAAGTATGATACAGAATAGTAATAAAGCTTATTAGTATTCTGTATCTGATACAGAATACTAATAGACCGTATTAGTATTCTGTATCAGATACATAATACTAATAAGCTCTATAAGTATTCTGTATCGATCAATGCATTATATGAGAGAAACAATACATTATCCTAAAAGCTAATTAAGAAAACTGAATCAGTACACGTTAGATTTTGTTCCGCAGTTTCTTTAATGTAACTCTCTTCCTCTATTGGAGCTTAGCACCTTCACAGTTTTAACTTACTTACTAATGATACAATCATTGGATTTCTAGCTTTGTGCGGCAATTCTTTCACAATCTCAAATAAATTATAACAAACTTTGAAAGACACGAGATTACTTCAAATTAAGGACTTCGCACAGTTCTCGCTAAATATTGCGTTACTTGCTACATTATTATTTTCAAGAACCTCGAATTAGAAGATGGTAAAGTAATGTTAGTCGAACTGGTAGAACTTCATACGGAATTTTTGTGTCAAAAGAAAGTCAATAGACTCTTTCCTTGCTACCTTGTTTTTACGAGACATCTGCCAGACTTCAGAAATCGTTATACTCCACTTCGGTGCTAGTTTGGGCACATTCCCTCAACAACTGACTCTTGTGATGCACTTTTGGCAGTTTACGAAATTTGTCAGCCATCGTCTCAAACTGATGCCCGTCTTAGCTCTATGACCTTCCTGTGAGAACTGTTCTTGATTTGATTGAAAAGAATCAAAACTCCGTTCGCATTCACAATTAAAGCGCCCTTTGAAAACCAAACAAAAGTGTAAATGTATTCTAAATGAAAAAGCAGCCATATTACATATTTGCCGTTTTTGTTCTTTGTTATGTCTTAATGAGCAATCAACTCTATTCAAAAACTACCAAGTATGAAAAGGAATAAAACATTTATTAAACTATCGATATCTTAATAGTAATACGAAACTGCCTTCATTGTTTAATGCGGTCAAGCAATCGGAATGAGAATTGAATGATAAAAGAACAGTTATTTAATTATTATATTATTTTCATCTCAATCAGATATTGACTACAATTCTGGTTGAAACGCCTACCTGGTTCAAACAATGATTAAACAATATCATAAGTAATTTACAATATTCGTGACAATGTTGTATCTTATTTACAATCTCTCGCCTTCGGCTCGAGATTGTAAATAAGATACAACATTGCCACTCATATTGTAAATAATACATATAAAACAACTTTATTGAATAATTAATATATTTTTAGTTAGGATACATTTTAAATTTTAATATTTTACGCCAGATAGATTTTAAATAAGGGGGGAGGGGTTGGGGAAATTAGGTGGGGCTTTGGGTTTGGGTTTGGGTGTAGATTTTAGGTAGATAGGTGTCCTCAATTAGTTTACACTTGTGTAAGCTGGGTAATTTGACACGTTAATAAAGGTTATTATTATTATTATTATTATTATTATTATTATTATTATTATTATTATTATTATTATTATTATTATTATTATTATTAATGCACTAGGTAATATTTTCCAAAAGAGTTACAACAAAGAGGAACCTAATCCCCATATCGAAGTTATACCCCAATAAAATCAGATATAAATATATAAATACTGATAAAGAAACTATTATGATGAGCGTATACAGAACAAATGTTCGGAAAAAATCAGACGCCTCGAGCGGGATTCGAACCCACGACACCCCTATTTCATTACAGGTGCTCTACCCACTAAGCTACCGAGGCAACTACAAATACAAACACAAACACAAATATATATTAAATACACTTATAAACTTGTTGCCCTCAGCTAATAAAATTACTATAAAATACTAAGGGGGAGGGGGTATGGTAAAATAAGGTAAAGACTTTATTTAACGAGGGTAGCACGTAAAAGTATAAATACACTTATAAACTTGCGGTCCTCAGCTAATAAAATTACTAAAATAACTACCCTTACTTAGTTCAGTAGTAGCATGGTTGTATCCTGGATGATATATGTCTTGAAATGGCATCCAAGGCAAAGCTGTACATGATCCTGTCTCCTCTTTCAATTCACTATCTGATCGGTTGTAGTATTCCACTGACGAATTAGGTCTAATAATAATCTACTCTCCGGGTCCTAAGTCGTCATTGCAAGTTTAGGCGATTTAGTCGACTTCAAGCAATTTTGAGCGACTTGGCGACGTAGAGTCCTTGCCTAATTTTCTTACATTATTCAAAAGAAAACGCTTTCGGCTGAAATAAGGAACTAGCTATCAGTAACTAGTAGTATACTTAGGGCGATTTAGGACGACTTTAGGACCCGAAGTATGCCACGAACTCAGTGGACGCCGGGCTTATTTGTGCACATTATTATAACATCTCTGAAAAACTCATAGAAGAACATTGTCTTCCCACAATGTCACTAAATCGTTCAACACCTTGATGAATGCTCTCAGCAGTGAATAAAGTTGACTTTGGCATGATAAAACTGTCGAAAACAAACACTTTCCTGGCTTCGGTTGATTCAAAATGGCGAGCTTCCAATGTTCAGCGTATACTGAAGGAACAACACATGTTATTATAAAGATTATTATTCGCATTATTTTCTTCGCAATTTTCATTGGTCGTTAGATGACACGTCATGTTATTTCATCAAAACAACCATTTGGGCGAACGTGACGCACCTCGTAAAAATGCACGGATCGCGTGACTTCAAAGTTATCGTAGCGAAGTGTAAAGTATTCGATATTTTTCATATTTCTCATTCAGTTAAGAGCACTGAACTGTTCAGAGAAATGCATCGCGTATACCGTGAACGTCAAACGTCAGATAGAGCTGACGAAACCATTGATTCGTTATTGCTGCGACTAGTAATAGATGCACTCTATTACGTTACAAAAGGCAAACGAAACCTGCCTGTTGTATCGATTGTAAATGAGGTGGGGATAAACCAAGCCTTAAAGGAGTATCCTGAAATGCAGAAAAATGGCCACCGTAGTACAGCCTTGCTTCGCTTAGCCTGCGACTGGCATAAGAAAGGTAAGTTACATGTAACTGCTATTCTTTGTAAAAGTTTATAACTTGCCACGTTTGTTTATTTACGTGCCCAGTTTCCGACATAAAATATAAAATTGCATGACTTGTAATGATATGTTAACGTCACTGAGGGTGGAAAGAAGGGGGAATTCCCACAAATGTAACCTAGCTACAGTAGAACCCCATAGGGGGGGGGGGGGGGGGGGACGGGGGTTTCACTTGACTGGTGCATAAGTATGACCTTGTCTTGTACAGGGGAGTGGTACAGGGCTACCAGTCTTGGACACAATCGTGTTATATATTTCGTTTTTTTATTATTTGAGTGACAGTTTGATAGAATACAAGAGTTGTACGAGTTTATTAGAAACACTTCAAACCTTGAATTTTAAGATTTGTTATTTCAATAAAAAAACAGACTTGGAACTGAATTTTTGTTTTCTTAAATTGTAAAGCGCTATTGGACAATTTCTTGGAAATAGCTAGTGCTGTGCATATAAATAAATAAAAATTATTATTATTATTTTATAAGTGAAGGAGTCCAAATACGATTTTCACCAAGAAGGCAACACGTCAGTAATACTCCCCCCTCCAACCTGCATGCAGTGCAATTATCACAGAAACAAGCTAGTACACCAAGTCATAAAATAAGAATTGAAGTGCATGCTGGAGTTAATCTGAGCAAAAACACAGCAGATGGACCAATTCATACTATTTACAATGTTGATTCAAATAGCAACCTCAATAACATAAAAAAACTTATAAGGGAAAAAGTGCCTGGTGCATGTTTTAGGGCTGGGTTCTTCTGGTTACAACCAAAGCAAGTGAAGCCTCTACATACACTTCATTCAAATAATGATTTGGAAGCAGCCAAAGATGTTTATCGTGATGATATATTAGGTTTTGTAAAAGGTTTGCGTCTGGCTACAGTTGTTCAAAGTGGTAAGTACATGTAAGTTAACATAATGCTGATATTATAGGACTGTAATAGTTGTAACTTATTTTTAAATCAAACACTCATAGATAGTGTATGAACATGATAAAGCACTACTTATACTCAGGATCAATCTTACTCCTACCCATAATAATAATAATAATAGTAATAATAATAATAATAATAATAATAGCAATAATAATAATATTATTAATAATAATAGTAATAGCAATAATAATAATAATAATAATGAATTGAAAGTATTTAACTTCGTCAGGCAAAAGAAATAGACGACAAACGCGTATTTAGACGTTTCGCCGGTGAAGGCTTCATCAGTGGTATATTTTAAACTGAAAATCACTCTCTAAATAACTTACATTTGAATAGTGAAATACCCAGTGGTATTTCTTTTGCCTGACGAAGTTAAATACTTTCAATTCATTTATTACCAGGCATGGCATCCAATAACTGTTCTTCAATAATAATAATAATAATAATAATAATAATTGTTATTATTATTATTATTATTAAAACTTTATTAATATGTTAAACAGTACTGAAAAGCTTGTGTTTAATTGCAGATGGAGAAAGAACCCAAACTACAAAGCGCTCTCTGGTACCAAGTGTCTCCGAATGCAGGTCTAAGCGTTCACATGTACATTGTTAATGGTATTTCGTTTACTTTAGTTTTTGTTCTTTGTACTTAGTTAGTCCTTAGGCCGTCATTGTTTTCGTCTTTTGTTACTTTTCCATTGTTAGTATTTAAATTTGTTCTAGTTTATCTACTGTACATCGTTTAAATTAGCATTCTGGCTCTGTGTTTCATACGGATAGACATTGACTTTTTCCCTCAACCTTTCGTAAGTATTTTTGTATTCATGGACATTCTCCTTGACAATTTATTTGTAATCACGTTTTCCTTCGTTTATAGGAACCTACATCTAGTGAGTTTTGTCAATTATTATGGATTAAAGTAGTGTTTGAAATTGAGATGAATAAATTTGCTGTACGCAACAAAGTTCGAAAGTGGATGCTGTTAGTGCCACGTTGAAGAGCCAGAATCATGGCTCTAGATGATGTTGGTGCCATTAGTGAAAGTGAAATGCTCCATCGTTTGAAAGAGTCTCGGCGTGGGATGAAGGCCGCGTTGTCAAGAAAAATTAACGAGTTGATTGAGCTCGTTGAAAGTGGAGAAAACATGGACCTCATCAAAAAGAAAGACATTGAATTAGATATTGCCATGACAAAGTTTAGAAGTGCATATGACGATTACCACAGCCTTCTGTCTGATGATTTGCTACGCGAGGAATCGACTGAATACCTTGAAGCTGTACTTGAAAGGTTTTATGATGTTAAAAGCCGAACAAGAGCCTGCATGTATGTGATATTACAGGAGTGATGTTCAACCTAATGATTCTGTTAGTCAAGTTGGCAGTATTAGGAGTCGAACAAGTCGTCCGCGTTCAAGATCATCTTCCGTGTCTCTTCGCTCATCTGCATCGATTGCTGAATCCAGAGTGAAATATGCAGCGAAGAAGGCAGCCCTAGCTGCAAGAGCTAGTTTATTAGAAGAAGAGGAAGCTTTAGCCGAAGCTAAGTTTCAACTCAAGCAGAAAGAAGCTCGTTTTAAACTGAAAATCGAAATTGCTACTGTAGAAGCTGAAGAAAGGGTTTATGCGGAAACCTTCGTTAGAGATGATGAAGGAGATATCATTAATGAAGATATAATTCCTCCATCTTGCACCAATTCACGCGTCAAGACGGAGCACAGCGAATCAAACAACGAAATTCTGCAATCCTTCCAAATCGTCCAAAACACAAATTGAAAGGCAGTTGAAAATGCAAAGATTACCAAAGTCTGAGCTGGTGAGCTTTGATGGTAACCCTCTGAACTATTTTATGTTCATGAAGACCTTCGAGAATAATGTGGAGAGATGCACCGATGATGATAGTGAAAGGTTGCAGCTCCTCATACAATATTGCAAAGGAAAAGCAAGAGAAGTGATAACCTGTTGTAGTATGCTTAATGCAAGTGAAGGCCTACGAAAGGCAAAACGTATACTCGCAGACAGATTTGGAGATAAGTACGCCGTCACTAATGCTTGGATTCGCAAGGTTTCTGAAGGTCCAGTGATTAAAGTGAATGATCGTGAAGCTCTTCTAGACCTGGCTTCTTATCTCGAAAGCTGTGAAATAACTTTGAATGTTACAGAGAGGTTGAATCAAATTAATAACGAGGACAAGATGATCAAGATTCTTCAAAGAGTACCTTTGTACATCAGATCGCGCTGGCAGAAGTTGGTACAAGATATACGTCGAAATGAAAGGGATCCAAACATCCAAGATCTGCGAAAATTGATTGAAGCTGTTGCTAAAGAAAAGAACGATCCTGTGTTTTGGAGCTATTCTAGAACCCGCTGGCAAGGCTGAATATCCCAAGTATACTGGAAATGATCTGATCAAGAAACCCAGCAATGCACCACGAAGAAGTTCTAATTTCAATACTGAGACAACAAACGATGCAAGTTTCACTACACAACAAGGTACCGTCTGGCCTAGCAATTATAAGTGCTCACTTTGTGCTGGATCTCATAAGTTGGAAAAGTGCAAGGATTTCTATGATAAATCTAGTGATGACAAGTTAAAATTCGTCCGAGAAAAGAGACTTTGTGAGAACTGTTTGTCTTCCAATCATTTTGCCTCTGGATGTAAGGTGGCCAAAAGTTGCAAGATTGCTGACTGCAGTTTTAGGCGTAAACATCTGGAGTCTCTTCATCGTGCTTTAATATCACGGTTGTCGGCGAAAGAGAAAGATAACAAATCTTCTACCCAAGATAGTAAGTCTTTTGCACAAGATAACAAGCCTTCTACGCAAGCTGGTTTTACAGGTGTTGTGAGCAAGTCTACATTTCCAAGGTGCAGTGACAACAACAGAAAAGCCCTTCCTATTGTTCCTGTAAAGATCAAAGTCAAGGGAGGAAAGAAGATGATAGCTACTTATGCATTACTTGATAAGAGCTACTTGAACAACTTGGTGCTAAAGGTACGCCTATTCAAGTTTCTCTCTCTACTCTGAACAGCGAAAATATCTTGGTATCGTCTTCCAAAGTGAGCCTTGAGATCATGGATCCAGATGAACAAGTTATGATTGAAATGCCTATTGTGTTGTCCAAGTCTAAGTTAAATATTTCAACATCTGGAATCGCAAAGCAGGAAGACGTCGATAGATGGCCTCATCTTCTGGGCATTAAGGTGCGTGAACTTCCTGATGTTGGAGTGAATTTGCTAATAGGTCAAGACGTCCCTGCTGCCTTAGAACCACTGGAAGTGAGGAGTAGTTGTGGCAATGGTCCTTATGCTTCAAGAACCGTGTTTGGATGGACACTCAACGGTCCATTAGGAAGAAACAAGTCCAACTAT